>MNPL01021354.1:0-18322 GCA_002081605.1 Tropilaelaps mercedesae
TATATATATATATATATATATATATATATATCTGCTTTACCTGACTACTGTGTCACATCTTAGAAAGATGATCACTACCAGCTACTTACAAAGGTGGCGACTTCCTGTCGAGGGTATGAAGCTGCCTTGAACTGTGCAGCGGTCGGCGTTCCGTCCTCCTCATCCGTCGTGGTCGGCTTTGCCCCGTGTGAGATACGCGAGTTGAAGTTGAATGCTCCAACAACGGCTGTTGAACCCGCCAGAAGTGCCCAGCAACCCACAAAGAGTAAGGCCGATAGCGTCGAACTTCGTGTCATCCCGGTGCGACGTCCTTGTAGGTGTCTGGCCGAAAAATACTCGCCCTCAGGCACAATCGGCTAGGGTTAAACAGGCAGGCCAAGTATCGATGCGACTTTCTTGCGAAACTCGGGTGCACTAGGTGCAGATTGTTCACAGATACTACTTAGACAGCGGTGCGAGGACGCGCAAAGAAGAAAGCGTATGCACTGAACCACCTTTTGCTGGAGCGCGAGAAAGAGAGAGGGAGGAGGGAAACCCACAGCGAGAGAGAAAGGAGAGACAGCACAAGATAATGGTCGTCGGGCCAATTGTGATCTTTTCCCGTTCGTCGAAGACATGTAACAACTGTGACCGTCACTAAACACCTCTGGATGTCGATGCAGATGACGACGCTGTGTTCCGCTCGTAGCTCCGACGTAATGGATCACGCTGGGCGCGTGCCTCGGAACGCGTAGCAACGCTCGTGAATGAAGCCGCTGATTAATCTGCTGATACGGACGACTCTCGCTTGATACTTGCTACACAATGTAACCGTACACGCGTATGTCGAGATCGCTGGACCACCGCCAAACACACTCACCCCCTTAACAACGCGTCCACGAGTGTCGACCGGACGGAGCGTCAATTCGCGTTCAGCCGCGGTGACACGAACGCGCTCGGCGGGGCCACTCCCCCAATTAGCGTGACGCGCCGAAGAGGCTGATGCGGCCAGTTTAATTTTGAAGCGTCAGCGCACAGAATCACGGTGACCCGTCCATGTACCGATAGAGGGCGACTATCCGTGACAAACGATGTTTGACGAAGATGGGTCGCGCATGCACTGCGTGCGAGGGCAGAACGTGGAGGCTCGTGTCTGGGCGTTGCCGGTCGGTCCCTGCCACGGGTGCCGAATCGAAGTATGGGTAACGGGTACAGGCGCGATGACTTCTTGCAGTGACGATGGCAGGTGATTATGCTTGATTTAATCCTCTATTGCGGCCAAGCCTATCGGTGACGGGGGATGGTGATCTGAGTGTGAAGAACGAAATCCGGTGAAATGTCGACCAAATCCGATGCGATCAGAGGTCTTGCCTTTCATATGCGTTTACAACCATTGTCTTCCTGATGCGAACGTCCGCTTAGGCAGTTTAGTTAGCTGAACAGAGCACCTAGCTGAAGGAAGCCTTGGCAATAGTGTGTGGTATTGTACTTTCTATTACATTGCAGACGCAGCTTGACGAAACGAAAACGCTGTTGTTTGAAGCCGAGTCGGCACGGGTTGTGGCCGATAAAGAAGCTCGGGCATTACTCTCCCGCCTGCAGGCTGCACAGCTTGAGGCATCACGTCAGAGGCGAGTGTCCTCGGACGGAGATGCGCAGGCCATCCAGGCTAGGCTGGAAGAGGATCTCAAACAAGTGCTTGAGGAGGTTGGCCAGGACGCCCGGCAGCGGGCAGAGCTGGCCTTCTTACGAGCTGAAAATGATCGGCTACGGAAGATCCTAGCCAATAGCGAAAGTGAACTCGTTGGCGCGAAACTCGCCGCAAAATACCTCGACAAAGAGTTGGCTGGGAGGTAGGTGGCGAAAATAGTTGATTTTTGATGGCTGAAGTTGCGGTCTGAGTTTTTTAAGTGTTCGTTACAGGCTAACTCACTCACTGTTAAAGTCATGTTTTGGGTTTAAGATGTAAACGATCTTCACATCATTTGCCGGCTTCGTGCGTTGTGCGAAGAGCGTAGCCATTAAACACCTCACATTTGTTGTTTCGTTTTCCCAACTGAAGAATTCAGCAAATTCAACTTCTCAACGGAAACTTGAAGCCTGCCGAACAAGATCGACTGTGGAGTCAACTTCAGTCGGAAATCCGTTTACATCGACACAAAATGGTGATCCGAGCGTGCAGGCAAGTGGACTGTGAAAAATTGGAAACACTTTGCCGAAGCCACCGCAACAAGCATTTTTATAATGTCTGACATGGACGGGGTTTATATTTGAGTTGCCCTTGCATGTAAACACTTGACATCGCGTTTGTCGTTGACAATTTCAGAGCCCGACTAGATCAACAAGCCTTGGAAGAAGAACGTGCGCGGACTACCAGAATGCCGCCGTCTGGGGAGGTCCGTAGAGTTGTAGTCTACAAAGCACACAACGAAGGACTCGGCATTTCAATCACTGTATGTATAGAGATCGTCAAAACTCCCGCTTGTCATAGCAAGGCTACAAACGATGAAGAGTCTGGTCTCGATCTCATGTTTATTATGCTTGTGTATAATGACTCTTAAACACGGCCAGATATAGATCACGCAGAGAGACTTCGGCAGGTAACAACAGGCACTCCTGCTCCGGACTAAATCGTATTTGTAGCGTTCAAAAGCGCGTCAAACAAACAGCTAAAAAAAGCAAACATCCAGGAGTGGTCGACTTACCTGTAGAGAAAGCCGCATCTTAGTGGTTAAGCATTACTCCGGTTGCGTGTAGGAAAACCTGACATTCGTCTTGGTTACTACCTCTACGCATGCCAACACAAGGTAAGGCACATGTTCATTGTTCGGCCTTGTTTTTCAGGGTGGAAGAGAGCATCGAGTTCCGATCGTTGTTAGCGAAGTTCACCCCCACATGGCGGCTTGGCGCTCAGGTCAACTCTTCGTAGGTGATGCCATTCTCGCTGTAAACGATATCGACATACGCCAGTGTCTGCACGACGAAGCGGTGGATATATTGAGTCGACAAGACGGCAGCATGGAGCTGGACTTGCTCTGGATTGATGAACAAGCGGACAAAGCTGTGCAGGAGGAAGAAGCTCGCACCGAAGCACACGACGCCATGATGAAGTATGCGTTTATCAGAAGCATACAAGAGCAAAAAAGAGAGAAAATAAGCCATATTCGGAACGAAATAATAGTACCTCGGAGGCTATCCAATCGCATTTCAATGGCAGCGATACACTAATCAAATCAGATTAACGATGTCTTTGCGTGAAATCACTTCTCGCAAGATTTGCGAATGTTGAGGAGGCTACTATTCTTAGAAAGAGTATCCGTGGTGGAATAGCAATAGAATACATCCATCATAATCTGTGTCGGTTACTATATTGGTGTTGCTAACTAGACGAAGTGCTTATTCTAGGTACCACTTCTTCTTGCCAAAGGATCTCGCCAGTGGCGATAGCACCGAGGCACTGGAGGAAAATGGGTAAGCGTACAACATGACGGTTGTCTACAAAAATAGAGGCGACCGAGGGAAAAGGAAGAATGCTTTATTTTCATACCCACACTTCATACTTAGCATACTGACAGAGGAACGTTTGCGCTACTGTTAACTAGATATAATAAAACATCTCTACAATTCCTGTTGCCGAATATATTGCATGGTAATGCGACCTCCTCAGAAATTGTTCACATGGCCAAAATTTGCCGCCTTATCTGGCCCTCAGACTGTGTTACGAAGCATTATTTGGCATCACTCTGAGCGCCGATATCGCAAAATGGTGCGTACTTCCTGGGATAATATGCTCATAATCTGCCACGTATTCTCTGCTGTGTTTATGGAGCAGGTCAATTGCTTCGCAAGAGACTAAGACGTCGTCGCCGAAGACCGACGCTTCCGTTAAGGGCAGCGAGTCGGGTTCGACTAGTTGAATTGGCGAAGAGAGTAAAACTATAAGGCAACATCCGAGACGTCGGAAGAAGATTTGCTAACGTCTATTTCTGTATCTTGGACGAGTGAACTTCTTCAAGCATACAGAGTGTATATCGCACATATACACTGCCATTATGGCATATTGCACTGAAATGTCTTGTATTCATTATATCACAACCACACCCCTTTTCATCCAGCTATTGGAATAGCTGTCCTGTTACTGTTAATACCGCGAACAGATTAAGAACGCTAGATGACAGACGGGTCTAACTTACGGTCAGGCAGCATTGACAAAAGAATAGACGAAACGGGTGAGTCTTTTAGTGATTATGATTATTATTATTATTATTATTATTATTATTATTATTATTATTATTATTATTATTGGTTAGTACTATATGACCCTGATCCACATGCGGTCATGCTTAACCAATGTAGCAATTATAATGCAGTAGTTTCCCGGTTTTTCGTTCAAATGTGGTCGAGTTGTGAGGACGCATTGAGTGCGTAGTGCAGCAGAAAATTACTCGAAGCGGGCGCACCGCCGAAATAAGGTGTCTCACTACAAAGGTTTCAGAGGGAACCAGGGTACGGGTTCCAGGTTTGACCACTATATATATATATATATATATATATATGAAACTGTTCAAGTATTTAACGAGTGTGTGCAGTCAACATAAAGATGGTAGAAAAAGGTAATTCAACGATATATAAGTTAAGCCATTCCTCTGATAGCAGTTTTCTGAAGAACATTAATATATAAGATGAATTTAGAGTGGCTTCGCGGGAAAGAAGATGATATTATTGCACTTAATAGTGATTTCTCTCCAAATGGCAACTTTTGACAAGTCAAGGCCACTTTAAAATGAGTAGTTCGTGTTGAAACGACTGCTGCGCCAGCAAGGTGACTGTACATTATTTTTAGGAAGATAACAGAACTTGGATAAATATTTATGTATATACAGACGTCAACATGGTATTGCCTACTCAAAAAAATCCATGAACAGAACATTTTCCTCCGGAATGTAATTGTAAATAAAAAAAAAAACAGAAAATGTGTCACTCGCTTCCGTGTTTTAAGGGACGATCCGAAATAGTTTACCACATCGCCGTCTTTGCGCTGAGGTTCATTGGTACGTATTGCTTAGCTAGTAGGGCTATTCGTAGGTGTAGAATGGTGTGATGAGAAACCATATTGCGATGTAAAACTTCTTCGCTTGAAACCCACTTAGTAACGCGTTCTTTTTACTACCTCGGTCGCAAACGATCGTTGAGCGTCTCAAGCAAACCCCCGCTTCTAAGAGCCATTTTTGTTGCATTTGCCATGCGCCAACGCTAAAGATGTCAAACGAAAGACCATTTCCCCTGTCCAGGACTGGCTAATTGTAAAATGCACCGTCCTAGAACTCTGTCCTGCAGCATCAGATACTATTGACTTGGTGCAAACGAATAATAACTAATCATTGTGTAAACTTGGATTTCAAGCTTGGAAAGTAATTGTCGGCTCTAAGCTCGGGCATTCGAAAAGGACGGACATCAAACTGTAGCATAATTCCACCTAGGATAGTTCAATATTCTGTTAAGCAAAGCAATTGTTTAGAGATCTGTTATCTTTTAAACCGTTCAGCTTAAAAGGCAAACACAATGCAGCCATTCGTTTAGCATTATTTGCTTCGGCCTAATTAATGTAAATAAAAACATTTCTAAAGTGGTTTCCTGCTCCTCACGAGCACTGTTCGAACAAAAAATGAACTATCAATGGTTAGGTCATAAGGTGCCGATAATTCAAAAACATTTTGGTTGAGGGTTCATTTTTCGCTCATAAAAGTCGTTAACACTGATATAATCCTAAAAAGCACGATGATCAACAATGACATAAATGTCCGAAATGTTAATTGAACAAATTTCATCTCAACAAAAATGATACTTCTTTTCGTTCCAGCTTGCCTTCATTTCCCAGCGCTGGTTGAGCTGGCTGGATACATAGACTACCCACAAATTCTACTCTTGACCTAAGAGCGTTTTCAATCGTATGTGCAGTACGGGTCGTACTCCGATTATTTCAATTACAACAGCGTTCACACTCCGCGTTCAATGTACTGGCCATGTTTATTTTTGAACAAAAATGACGAAATACAGCTCACTCGATGGGCTTTAAATGTAATGTTTGATACAATAATATATCCGAAAGCGATGGCTGAGCATAATATAGTCGGCAGTGCTGGTAATGCCATCGTGGAGCTCTAATTCAGTTTAAAATATTTGCTATTCGTCATACTCTGCGTCTTCTTTTCACGTTGTATTCTCTTGGAGTTTTATCTAAGTCATAGGAATTATGTTGGCCCATTTAAAAAAGGACACATTTTGCCGTTATAGGAAAAATTGCACATATACAATCTCCATTTATTCACTGTCAACCACAGAACGTTTATCTTCTTAGAATTCTTTTCGCCAATTTATAAACTCCGGCTCGCTTCTCCTTCGCTTTTCGTGTTACTTCACACCCTGAATATCTCCCTTTTCGCGTTGCGTCCACACCTTTTTTTTCTCAATCTCTCGCAGAAACCTATCTCATCTCAACGTAGAGATTTATTGGTCGGCATGTCGTAGTGTCTTTAGCGTCCGTTTTTCCTGATCTTTTCTTTCATTTACAATAACAGCTAAACGCACACACATTCACATACGCATACCACAGCACTATAATAATGTACACAACACTCCCACGAATCTGTTGCCGTACACTCAGCGGCTGCGGCCAACAACAGATATCGGATCACGTTCACCTACTATTACGTAGGCTTTCCACAGTTCCTCCCGTTGTCCAGCTATAAGTGATCATCATTAGGATGTTCCACAGGCCTCCACTGCCCGAAGAGCAATTACCTTTCAAACAGTCAAATCTCATCATGTATCAATATAGTTGGCTCACGATGTCACCTGTCATTCTCAATCATAATATAATAATACTAACAACGAGTTTTTTACTAATGCTTGTAGAAACTATATCATATGAAGGGTCCCTGTCCGTCTTGGAATAACGGTGCCGTTTCACCATGTGACTCACTCATCTCAAATATTTAATAGTTATTATATTTGCTTGTTTTGTTCACTAGGGAATATGTACAATTGCATTGTCAACAACAACACTGAACATGGCTCTTACTCTACTTAATAATCTTAACCCACATGAGTACGAATCATAATGTCATTCGTACGATTTATGTTGACACCCTAAGAATCATGTTGTAATAATAGCAATGATAAAATATTTAGCACTCAATGGTGCGCCCTCTGACATGCGTAGTGTCCCGTACGTTAGTGTACCCCTTGAGAGATGTCGAGGCGCCAAAACATTTGGCTTATTACTGATAATGTCATGCACTCGATACTATATCCTCTCTGCGTTCGTTTTTACCAAACATGCCAAGCGTGCACTACGTCTATTCGTTACTTTCCAAATGCAGATCTCTTAACAACACATCGGACTTCTACGTTAGTTCCAGACGTCGCCATTATCGTTATGGACCCCTAGACCATTTCTGTCTTTCCTTGAAATCTATGAGATTTACACCATGTCGATTGTCACGTATGAAGGTACCCAGAGTTGATTCCTTTCTAGCGACAATCACCAAATTGCATCGTATGTACTTCTGTGTATACGCACATTTTTACGGGTCATTACAAACTAGTATCATCATGATTATCATCAATTATGGCCGATGCTTACGGACCGAGTTTACCGTCACTACGTTCAACTTTATATAAAATAATTTCTCCATGTTGGATCGATGACTAATCGGTGAAGCCAGATGGTCACTTAAGACTGAAGTAGGAAGTTCGTTAATTATCGAAATCACCCAGTACATTTTCAATTACTACAGATAGCGATCCTAAATGTTAAACTTTTGTTTCATTTTCGCTCTCGAGTCGCTGCATCAGTCTAAGTGAAGTGTATTAGTGTGTCCTCGTGGACGTGCGTGAACCAAACCCGTGTCAATTTATGAGAATCCCACTTTCTCACTTTCACTCTCTCTGTGTGAACATATCTATTAATAAATGGACCGTTTGAGTATACGCGAGGAGGGCTTGATGCGAATTGAATGCCAATAGAATTTCAACTGTTCCTTCGCGAATGGCCTTTTTAATCGGCCTTCGGACGGGCTTTTTCGATAGGGCAGACGATAGATGCACGACCGGCCTCCTACAAAGTCTTGTATTAAAACTTAACGACATTGACGGACGTCTGTGTCCGCCAACCTCCTAACTTCACTCAACTCCCGATAACACATTCAGTTATAGACCACGCAGTACCACTCGGTCAGTCACGTAATTAAGTGATTGGGCGCGTCGGCGAACATGTATTTCAGATTATAGGCCTCAGCGACGAGGAGCGTGATTTCTGCATCGCCCCACTTTGACGTCGGCAGATTTTGCAGCAGTAACATGAGCCCTTGGAAGTCCCGCTCACGTAGCAACTCCTTGGAAAAGTGCTTGAGAAAGGCGGCGCACACGTAGAGATGGAATACTGAGAAGCCGCTATCGCCTTCGGCTAGGTATGTGTCCCACAGTCGGACGGTACAACGTAGTGGAAGTTCGCGCATCAGCAGGTTGTTCATCCACCGGAAGGTGAACTGAAGAAACTCTATGGCGTGTGCTTCGAGATGGTCAGACAGCGGCCGGTCGACCCGCTGCATGAGCATACGTAGGGTGCCCACTTTCGCCTGAATGCCGGGCTGGGCGAACGTGTAGTTGTCCTGAATTCCGTCTAATAGCTTGGACATGCACCAGTAGGAGTCGGCTTCGATTTGCCGAAGGTCGCTTGGCGCTAGGCAAGCAACGTCGTATACCTCGACGTCTTCGTGCGGTGGCGCCAACTCGCAGAGGAACACGACGAAAAACGGCGTGACCAGATCGTTCATGCCCTGAACGTAGCCGGATGCAGGATGTCGTATACTCCATATGTACAAGATTCGCTCGAAGATTAGTTGAACCTGTAGTACAGAAGGAGACGGATTAAAAAGTCACTAAACACACGGGCATTAATATGCACGTGAAAATGCATTTGAATAGTTCGAAAGAGCTGGGCAACGAAATGAATTAACTTGAGGTAAGTTTACGCAACACTAAACTTCTTTGACAGCTATGCACGAAAGGAGATGCGAAAGTTGGAACCCGCTGTGTCTTCAAAAGCCAACGAAGCTCGAACGATGTAATGGTATTCAGAATAATGCATTCACAGTGTTGCTTCCGAAACACTGATGCAAGCCAACAGAAGGTACAGTTGCTATGTAAGCAGACATTTCATTTCCCCTCCCGGTTCGGAAGCAGATAATATATACAGCACAAAACATGGAGCATTTAAAATAACCGATACCAATATAACACTACTCAAGTCTTCATCTTTTTTTGTTTGGCTCTAATATACATTGTATAGTAATCGTATTTTCTTGCCCTGCCCAACAGGTACTTGTTCATTGTATAAATATAGTGTAATAGTCAAAATGATGAAACGTGCCATAGGGCGATGGCCAAGAGCTTCCCGCTTACCGAAGCTAAGCGGCAACAAACAACACTGTTCAGACAAGCGGGTTGCTCTCCGAAACTAATTGGACAAAAAAGTAGCACAAATGCTCGCAGTTAAGTGTTCACCGTATGTGCATTTCATCATCGTCACGACAGTAGAGTTGTAGAAGCAGTACACAGTAGTGGTTCCATCTGAGATCAGAAAGGTGAAAGTATTGAGTAGCAGAGCAATTCTCGCCATAATATTGCTATCATAGCCATTAAGCCCGACGCATGTGAACGCCACTCAGCATTTTGTTATGCTGCTTGTTCCTCCAAGGAAAATTTGCAAGCGAAATTCTTTAAGATTTTCGAAGGGATCGTAAGACGGCATTTGTGGTTCAGTAGATCATAATCATGCTGCTGTCAATATAAGTTGGATACACAACTGCTTGCTCTATTAAAAGCCGCAGTCGCTCTCAAGCGAGTAACATCGACCGAACTTGATCGACCACAGCCTTAAGATTGAGCTAAGACTATTCTGTTATTCTGCATATGAGAGATCCAGCCGTGTAAAAGAACTAGCTTATGTCCAATGATTCCCCATATTACTTAATATGTTATTTGTCTGTAAATAGATACTTATACAAAAATAACTTTTCAATAATATAGGTTGGATAGAACGCTGATAAGAGAAGCTAGCTGTATTTAACAATGCAATGCAAACACACCATCGCTAAAAGCCAGGGGGAGACTAGCAAAATGTATGAATTATGAAGAATTGTTGTTATTAGAGAATCATCTGACATTTAATGCCGATGTCCTTGTCCGATGCCGATGTTATTTTTTTGTTCTGTATGTTCAACTTCTACAGCGTTTATTGTTTTGAAGTCGTATACGTTATTGGACGGAACGACTAAGGCTGTATCTGTCTTATTAAGATCTTCCAAATCTTCGACACATTTTAAGGTCATAAGCATCACCCAGTTCTTCTAATGTAATACCTCCATATTAGCGAAATTAATGGAGCGTATACCAACAGTACATGGAGTGGTGGATCCACTTTCGTCAACAATTACCAACAATACCTGCGGAAAAAACTTCAAATATCGCAGATACGGATCCGTTTGATTTCAGTTCCTTAAGCACGATGCCGTAAACGCTATTTGCTGCGAGTCAGCTCTGCAAAACTTTAGGCGTCTAAATAGCTTCTGTTTGTTATTGCTACTAATTGTACGTATCTACAATGCCGACGCGAAATTATCGTACCGTCGGCTGCTGAAACAGCGGGACAAGCGGTGACATTCGGGGAATGTCGATGTGAATTTGCCGATAGGTCTCCTGATGCATTTGATCTTCTGATCGATTGTCGTAGTACTGTCGCACGAAGTTAAAGTACTCCTCGCGTTTACGGTCGAGAACCGCACGCCGACGCTCTGCATTTGCCGGGAGGTAGCCCTAAAGATATGCAAAATCCGAAACCGTTAAGCTGACATAACAGCGGCATGTTCATGTTAAGATTATCAAGTCATTAGATAATTAGTATAAGGCGGTGCTACTGTTTAGCTGAACCTATAGACTAAAGACACATGTAATGCTGGGTTACTAAAGCTCCAATCTATAAACGATTACAAAAAAAGATAATCGATAAAGAACCTGTAAGTTCCGTGATGGTTTCCGCTCTAATAGTTTTTAATCTACTGTAAAAGGTCGAAAAAGTCATTTCTCTACCCGACTAAAGAATATAATTAGCGCGAACAGTAAGAGAATTAACTATCTCTGTTTTGGCTTGATAGAAATGTCATCATATGCACATTCTGTATCATCCACATAAATGCTGTATGGATAAACGTAAAGTTCTGTATATCCACCTTTGATTGCAAATAAGATTATTTTTTAAATTACAGAATTCGACCTTCTATCGTACATTAGCTCACAACTTTAGGGCTCGATGTTTGTGGGAGCGTCAAGACGAAACCAATGTTTTCGCAAAACTTCCGTTACCCTCAACGGTTGTCATACAAAACATATTTAGAATAGGTAGCTATTACGGAGTGTGCTCGGAAAAAGATCTAGACAGTTACAAAGCATATTTTGTTGTTCTGCTTCAGCTTATGCTTTGTTGAATGACATGTAACATTTTCAGCGCTCCGTATCATTTTTAATGAACCACGTCTGCAAGAATCCAGAAGAATTTTTTCCTTTTTGCTAACTCAGTCTCAACGTAGTTAAACATACTATGTTGGGTTAACACATCTAATAAACTACCAATGAAGAAATGAAACAAGTTTAACTTGTTGCGTACTATAGATTTAGTGAACACATAAATGCAACATCGGAATGTAGTGTTCTACGCTCTTTGAACTGATCTATTGAATTAAAAGTTCTTGATTTCCCAAATTCTTAAAAAAAGGTTACTTTTCGATTTGGAAATAATACTAATGCTCAAATTGTACTTGTTTTCTACCATCAGACAATCCACAACTGAAGATTTTACCACACAGAGTTGACCCTAATACACTCAAAATCGTTCATTCTCCTATACATTTCGTTTTTTGGGTAATTTTATGGCAGCAAAGTGTTGCTTGACAACCTATATTTGCATGTCTCGGCCATATAGCAAAAGAGATCCTTTGCTCGACTTACCGAAAGAATTTTCCATACCAGTGGTCGCACCGTAGTCGGGATTCCTTTCCAACTGAGTGCCCGCAGCTTCTCTGTAATCATTCATAATCGCACCAATATTACTACTTGTGTCTCTATATAGTTCATAATAAATTGTATTGCTAACAGTGTCTTAGGTCTACTTCAGCAGGTAATCAGAACTGGCCAGAAACATAGGCAAACACTGTTGGTCTGAAATAAGCGGTACACTGGAACAACACGTTCTTGCGAGCCAATGTTTTCTGATAACATTGACCATATGTCGCATCAACTATTCTCAAGGGACGGCCAACTGGCTCGAATTTTCTTTCGCTTACGCAACAAGCGCCGTTCGCATTTATTTTGGTTCACCATGCGTCTTAGTCACCAAGCTGCTATAATGTCAACGTAACCTAATGAATTTTTCAAGGCAACTAAACAAAAGGATTATTTAGAAGTAAACATGGTAATATACTTAATTTCTAATAAAGATGGCATAGCTTGACTAACCCCTATCTCTAGCACACCTGAAATGGGGGCCACCCAGCCACACGTAATAAGTCTATCATGTAAGTAATGGCGTTGAAAGGGTTAAGTCCTAACACTGGTTTTAATCCAGACAAACTGCAAAAGAAAATTAACCAGCGCATCGCTTAACCTTATGTAGTTTGAAAAGCAGCCGAGGCAGCGAAGTTTTCCTATTCCGGTGATGAAGACGTCCGGAAGCGCAGCCTTCTGTCTCGTACGTTTACAAGATGTGTTTAAAAGAGTATATAACTATCTAGTATGACACCCTAATTTTTCATCTGGTTTTGATAGAAACTCGCTTTAAGAGCTTTTAGATCGTGACAAAACTTTTGGAGCTCAAGGTACTAGACTAATTAAAAAGCTTAGGAAGCAGATTTCAAATATCAACAAATATAACTTACAGATATCGTGTGTTCCTCAACATTGTAGTAAATTGTATTTCTTTCCCTGACGAGGAGTTTACGCCTTAAAAACTTTGAAACAATGTTCATAATCATGGAGCGTCCACACGCAACAGTTATAAGAATCGAATAATTATCAGAGAATAGGGGAGTGCGTCTTACAGCTGGAGATATCAGCACAGCGTCGCAGCTCCCAATCACGATGTGAATATGTGAATAATACAAGTGCCCGACACTGGGCGAGTAACTTTGCCTACAATGTGGCGATAGCTCCTTGAAAGAAGAAGGAAACGCAGCCCTCGCAAAATCATTTTGCCGCGTCATGATGTTTGAACCCCCATAATAATGCAAGGAGGCGTACAATTTTATGGTAGCATGTTTTCCAGTACATCAAGTAGCTTATTTCTACGTGACAACTGATAGGAATAGAAGCCGACAATGAGCCCGCAATACCTGTTTTTTTTCAAAAGGAACATGATCACTTGTGCTTTGTAATCCTCACTAGTCTCCCAAACCGACTTGACGATAATACATTCGGAGTGAATGAATGTACACACTACACCGCCACCCTGCCTGTCAGTTTACCTACCCGAGCCAATGAAGTTGAAGCCTATAATACTAAAATCGTCGCAATCAACTATTTTTACTGAATCTCGGCTACCATCAACGCGTCCAATCAGGAAATTCGCAAAAAGTTTCGACTTCACTCTCCCTTCTGAGGCTTCCCTTCACAGGAACTAAGACGTGAAACTTAGGTGTCGGACAACTCAATATTGGATAGTACGACCCCATGAATGATTGTAGAATATTCTGTTGTGCATCCTTTTCCGTGTGCATCTTTTGTGACCGTAAAAAGCACACGCTTGGTTCCACAGCCAAGTTCGTATCGATAACATTCCAGCCAAGAATTTTTTCGCGGTTCCCACTGATCGCAAAACAGATCATACGTATCTATCTACCGTGAAGACAAACCACAACACCTTTTCTATAAATAACGGCCGTTTCGTAAAAACAAGGTAGGTATTGTTAATTGCATAGCAATAATAATAAAAACAATGATAATATTACCCATTATTATTATTAATAATATTATTATTATTATTAATGACCTCTATAAAATAGATGAAATGCATAATACAACATAGCGCCGAAATAGAAAGAAACATAGATCATGCCAAACGGGAAGTGTATTTCTGTTCCTAGAACCGAAGACGTGCTATAGAGCTGATATTAGTGTTCCCTGTGTGTTGGTGGATAGTTTGATACAGCCAAACGTTATTACGCCGGGCGATTTTAAAGCATCCAAAGATTGATACCTCAGCGTTAGAACCGAAGCAGCCCAGACATATTACATGAATCCATATATACTATGTGTCTCAATCAACTTATGATATCCTCTTGTAAGAATCTAAGCCTTTGTATTCAATATAAGGATGAATACGCGGAGCTTTCAACTCGTTCGACGTTACGTTAATTATTAGGACATTTTGTAAGATGTAAACTTGTACACTTTTTAAATGCCATTTAGTGCGTATTTACTCTAGCCTGGGTCTACGAACCGGAATATCTGTAAAGGCGAATGAAATTTACGCTTTATCGACTCAAATAACAAAACTAGAAACACATAGAGCGTATAAATTCGCGTATACCGTGCGAGAACCGGGTGGCTATGGTTCAAAATCTCCAACAAAGCCTCTACGCTGTTGCGCAGAACCTTCGTTGGGAAAAAATTATTTTTCCTTTTTAGAAAATACACTTAGTTTTTATAACAATACCCTCGTCCCAATTACATATATGACCTCCGCTCAATCTATGGACTCCAGCTGGCTATAAGTTGATGTAAAAAATCGTCCTATTCCAGATTCGTTAACATGCTTGGTAGGTGAATATGTGAAATAGAAAAGTTTTTTACATTCTACTAATTCAAGCTTGCCGAATGCACAGTAGATATTTGGGAGTGAATATTAAAGACAGGCAAAGTATTAATCGAAGATATGACTCACCAAGATCTGGCTGATCAGCATCGAGGATATCCTGGAACTTATGTTCAAGTCCTTTTCGTTGAGGAGGCTCAAAGGCTCGTACTGAGGGCTTCCAGCCTTCGGCGCCACGTCGTACAGCGATTCCCGGCCGTCGCGTACCCGTAACAGCTGGCAGGGGAAGACTTTCTCGTTGTCGTTCGAGGATAACCCGATCTACCAGGCCAGGTTGTCCGCCATTAACGTCAACGTTGCTCACTTCGCGTTCAAGATTCTTGACTATGAGCGACGGCGGCTTCGTACTTGGAGGTGAAATACTTAGCACCTTCGTATCTGAAATACAATGTCGAGGTTCGTAACCATCCAGGGAGAAGTGAACGCACTATAATTTTCAATAAATAAAACATCAAGCGTTCAAGCGTCGCTCACAGTTCGCCGGCGGAACATACACTTGAAAATCTGTTAATTTTGTTGTATTTATAAAAGAATGCACGCAAACTGCATGCATCCAGATGGGCGCAGTTTCTATCCACAATGGTCCCGTTCACGCTAGTCAAAAACACGACGCGAACTGTGTCGCTCATATAGCGTTTAATATTGTTTGTTACCAGTAAGGCCGCTAGAGGATGCAACTGTAAGTAGATGCTTAATTTAGATGTTTTATTTTGTTGCGTCGAATCCAGCGATTCCCATGTAACCTACACCTATTTTGCTATTTCTAAACTATGCACTGAGATACTGGTTATGACACGTTCAAGACTAACTGTAAACTGCGTCTTAGCTCTCAGCAGAAATGAGGCTTCTCAGCTACGAACTATTTGGAGTACCTTAGTTGTTGCCCGGCAATTTCAGTGTCATTAAATGTCTATAATACAAATTCGTATCATGTGTGAACAAATGCGCCACATCGTTTTTCAAATAGATTTTATAATTTCAATCTGCATTTGTTAAGTGGTAATAATAATGGATATTGCTCTGCAAACAACAACAACAGAACAACAACCTCCATGGACGCAGCCTGCAGTCAAGGCTATCCCACCTTGTTGTACGAATTGAGCTGCTGTCATGGTCAGAGAATAAGGACCTTTGTGAAAACGATCCACCCTACTCGCATAGGCTTACAGGAAAGGGACTAAAGCCAGAATTAATTAAATCTGTTTTACGCGTGAATAAAGGCGTCCTAGGTTCCATCGACCATAAATATTTTTAATTGCAGTAAAATACTCAACACATCTTGTACAGCTTCAGTTTGCACCTAACGAACTATCCGACGGAATGGTCCATTCGGAAAGTCTCATGGCGGTATCTCTGCACTTGAGGCAGCTCTGCAAATAATTGACCAATAGAGGGAAACACCACAACTTAGTTCACCTGAAACTCTCTACTCGGTAGCGCCTTCGATATTCAATGTACATGAGATGAAAACAAAAGAAATACGTTCGTTTATTCATTCTATTCAGCAAAGATGTGCAGCGAGCAACGGAGTTAACAAGGTCTTCTCATCGACTCGGTTGAAAGGTACTGCACACACACCGTGATATGACCACCCTCCACCAAGTTTGAACGGCAGTAATTGTAGCATGGGTGGGTGTTTATTGCTGTCGTCGATAACGACGCGAACAACCGCTATTCAACAATAGTCCTCTAGTCAGTGCTAGCAGACGCCATGTAGTTCTCTAAGCATCTATTAACTTCCTTCAAGTGGTTACCAGTGCAGGTAACGCAAGGTAGTCTAATCGTTGATTTATACAGTTGACCTCAATGGCCCCTATGCTACCCCATTGTAACGTCACAGTGATTGATACACGTTTTTCATTAGATGTATCTGCCGTATATTTATGATTCAGTATGTAGTAGTCACACGAATAAACCGCGTGCCCATTGGGCATTCAAAAAGTGATTCTTATAGTGACGATGATATTTAAAACTAGCGAAGCATGTGCTAAACTGGAATTTCTTGCATTTAGCCAACATTCTCGATTCCACTTGTCAAGCAGGCGGCAGGCAACCGAAGCATAAAAGGGAAGTTCTGACGACAGCCTTGAACGATACATAAATGCGGCTTGTTCTTCGTCGTCAGCAAAGATGAGCCGATTACCATTGCAACTGGCGTCAGTCGCTGTTTAGACCGGAAAGGTCTGTGCGTTTTGGTCCCTAGCGGCATGACGTGTCATCAACGCACCATTAGCTGTCATATAAAACCCATTTGCAAACACAGTATTATCGCAGGCGAAGGCTATGATACGAAGAGTATACTCATTCGATACACGGCCAGAGACCAGATGCCGACTGTTCCCTGTAGGCGATGGGCTCGAAAGAACGCCAGAAAGAATTTTCGATTTAAAAGGCAACGAACCCAACGTAGCGTCTCTTCGAATAATAATTTCTCTGTATAGTCACAGATGAAGTAGACCCAGTAGAACATAAAAGTTTTTTGGCCCCCTCCTCGCCTGCGCTCTTTGTCTAACACAGTGGAATCAGCTGTTACTGCCACCCTTCATTCGATTCGCACTGATTGGAGTCAAAATACATTTTAGGAGTTCTACATAGTGCCTGGCGAAGCTAAGCCAACTATATATCATGTAAAAGTAACGAGTCCTTCCCTATTTGTGTTTAGGGTATTTTTTACAGGACTTTCCATAGATCAGATTCAAAGGTCTTACACAGTATTCATTGCGGCCATGCCTGACCCATTAAAACTGATCATATTTGACACCAATTATATGCTGAAAACTTCAACTACACCAGTTTTAAAACAAAAAAAAAGGAACAATCTCAGTCATAGGTAATCTTATAAGAATAATAATAATAAGGAGGTAGAAAAGGACTTTTTGAACTTATCTTTCTCACAGCGCAATTTTGTAATATTTGTAATATATATATTCGCGTAAATAACAGCCGAGGAATGTGTTTTTTCTGGTGTTATTATCATTATTCTAAACCATTTCGTTTTAGATAGCTTAGTGCCTTTTTTGTGGTATAGCGCTTCAACCACAAACTACGCCTATCAAAAATTAACGCGACGACTGCGTGAAACTACCACAGTGATAAAACAGCGCAACACAGTGCGATGCACTTACCAGATATGTGGCAGAACTCGTCATCTCCGACGTCCCACACGTCCTCTGTCGCCTCTTGAAAATTCTGAAAGGAACTATTCGCACTGGCGAGCGTTGGTTTCGACGGAAATGCTCGCTCGTTTAATGGAATCGTCCTGCAAAAACAAAAACCAGCATATAATTTTTAAAAAATCTGCATATATTACACGACTAAATAGACTAGAAGCACGCCGATGGACGAAGCATTTAACGAAAAGCGAAGCTGTCGTTGCAGTGTCATCTCTGAATGACGCATTTGAATACCTGAATAACG
>MNPL01021354.1:18332-28939 GCA_002081605.1 Tropilaelaps mercedesae
CGAAATGGATGGATGGATAACGAAAAGCGAAGCTGTCGTTGCAGTGTCATCTCTGAATGACGCATTTGAATACCTGAATAACGTAGTACGATAGCAATGTACAAGAAGTTTAATCCATTTGATATGCTTAGAGAGTTAATACTTCAACGATGATAAGAAGCGACTAAACAGCACTATTCATTAACTGGCTAGAAAAATCTTTAACACCTGTGCACTTATCACTAAACATTTAAACTTAAAGTGTACTGAAAGGTAGCACTAAGTTTTACCGAAAGGACTCCAATAATAGAGCTGAGTCCCTTTAAACGTAAGCATTATTTTAAGATTGTCTCCATGGTTCCTTATAACATACTAGACACTGCAGTACATTGGTCCGGTTAAGCTTTCAGGCTATTGACTTCGAACTAAGTCAGCATTAAGTGTAACCCTAAGAATGATATTGACAAAAAGATAATTCCATTGTATAACCCTGAACACTCACTAGCTTCTCTGTTAAATGCTGACGAACCATATAAAGTTAAAAACAATATGAAGTTCCATAGTTTAACTATATAGAGTCCATTGGGTTCAACCAAACTCCAAGATAGATCTATCAAGACCACTTGGTAGCCTAATTGCAACCTAGCATGGCAGTTTAACAATGAGACTTGACCGAGATCTTAGCTCACTTACAAAAAGCAGGAAAATCTAGTCCCAATGTGGCAAAGCGAACCGAAGCATGCGACATTAAATGACTGATGATCTCAGTTTGCCAATTTCGGTCTCAGGTATTTGAACGGAGTGTAACCTTAGACTAAACGAACAAACATGTGTATTTAAGAAGTCCAGCGAGTGCTTGTAATTTTTAACATTATCCGTTTCTGCATTTATCAACGGAAATATGTAGTGGTGATTCACCAGAATCGTTCTGAACAAAGATATGTTAAGCAACTGTAAAACAAATACTTCTTATATATAAGAAACGTGTTCAAACGTTTACATATGACTCGATTCTCGACCTCCTTTTTCGAATATCCGATTTCAAAGCCGGGACCATGTAGGCAGCCTGTCGTACTGAATCGAGCGACGAAATGCCGGCAACCTCTGTAATAGCAGGCTGCTACAAACACGTTGAACTGCCCAAGATGTTTAATAAATCTCTGTGCCGTCCCCACTTTTGAACTATAAATGGATTGGCTAGAACACATGCGCCTAGATGAACAGAATATCTTACACTATAAGGCTCAAGCGAGAAGTATTGCATAGGCGCCCTTGTATCAAAACATGTTCCCCATATTCGCTATTGCGAAAACATCCTCCTTTAAAAGTTCATTTCTTATTGCTTAAGCAAACTTTTGGGTGCTAGGAATTCGCTTTGTTAGGCCAATTACGGCAACCGTATAAGTTGGTTCTGAAAAAACTTTTCAGGATTTTAGGGGAAAACCAACATGGTGAATAGCTTGCCTTAAGGGTGCCATGCTTTGAGGCTAAGCCTTTCTATATAGTTTAGTGCCTCTATACTGCTTCATGAACTGCTTAAACCAGTAAGTTGGCGGGAGAAGTCATCTCACATTCTGCGGTGATTATAAAATAGCCCAATTTCTTCTAATTCGAGATTTGGAGCAATTCTTATGAGCTGAATACTTGAATGCCATGTCATTGCGTAATCTTGAAGATTAAAGTGTTCAACCTAAATGTTGCTGTCGCCTGGAGGCTGATTGAGTCCGCATGCAGCAAATCTACATTTAATGCTGCGTTGGGCGGGTATAATGAAGAGAAATCTACGTAATGCTATGCTTCACTATGAACGCCTTCGACGACTCAGTTATTGCCATGAATGCGACCTACCTCGGCATATTATCATTAGGGATGTGTCCACGTCATTGCTTCGGTGAATCCTACGGTTAAAAAATGTCGTAGGATGCACTACGCTGTAGTCGGTATGCTGCGATCCCTCAGTGGAAAGTGAGCGGATCGGAAGAGGCTCTGGAATACAGATGTCCTCTAACTCCATCTGTTTAAGGGTTGCAATCTTTGTAGGGTTCAGATTTTGATTGTTACCCGCTTTGAGAAGCAGCATGCAGACCCAAGATATTGAAATTTTGTAAGAGACGTACATTTCTTGGTTAATATCGTCTGGTAAACTATGAGTAATATAGTTGGATGAATCAATAGCCGCATCGTTTGCGGCTGTTACACCCGGGGATGAAGCAGGTGCGTAAAAAATCCATTCCTTAACTAACAACGATAAGCTTCTATCATACAGGAAGTCTGCTCCACACAATTTTAAGGTCTACTTTCATTTGTAATGTAGGATGTAGCCTTCTCAGGCTAAAATTGTATGGTGTTGAATACATCTATCTTCAATAGCAGATCTGGCCTTATACGGTTAACGTGATTCGTAAAACTTATTATTAAGAAGTTTTTGAACTTATTGTTAAGAACTTGACAACACATGATTTCTTTTGGCTCATAGAAGAAGTTTACTAAAAATTCGACTAAAAATGAGCGTATTTCGGAGAAGGCCAGATTGCAATAATGATAAACGGGGGTTAAGGTTTAAACGACTGATTGAAAGGAGTGATGTCAAAGGCTGGATTGGGACAGATCAAAGGCAGTTAATAAAAACTGCATCTGAAGTGCATTTGTGCCATTGTGTTTCACCCATTGTAAACATAATTTTGGCAGAATCAACCTGAAACTTCACACTTAAACATTGAGATACACAGCTTTGACAAAGTGATATAAGAATAACGCTGCTTCTGTAGATGCGTGTCAAACAAATGAGAAACCATGAAAACGGGTAAATTGTTTCCATTCTCCCTTTATTGTACATAGCTTAGAGAAAAATCACGGAATCTTTCAAGGAATTCACTAGAACTGAAATATACTCCTCAGGCATGTTTCGACAATACTAGAAGTTATCATGATGAGTTGGCTACCGATATTTAAATTCGATAAACGAGCATTCTGACAGGCCTATATAGAAAAGCAGTGCTAAGCATGTTCTGAAAATGTAAAAATGAGAAATGTTCCGTCGAATCAGTATACTACACCAACGTCAGTCGGTGATCAGGGTAGGTACGAACCTCAATGGGCCGCAGAGTACTCCACTAGCTAGACGGCCAATGTTTCTACTTCCTCCTCGGCCCATGCTACAAATTTACGTATTCCAATACGCCACCTGGCCATGCACTCGGGCGTGTATATTTCACGGATATCTTTACCAGGCTGAGGTTAATCCAACGAACATCGCAGGACACGAGCGCGTTAAAAAGCCCAAACATTGATTAGGTACACATGTACTATACAGGCACACACCCTAAGCGTAGTCCACGTCAAAATACTCAGGTGGAAATTGGCAACACACACCACGAATCACTTCAGTGTCCACCACTTTATGCAGTTAAATTTTTACTGAATTCTCCACCGATTTCTGGTGCCATACGATGTTCTAGTAGGCCTTCGTTTAATTCCGGGACTAATTTGTGTGCGGACAAATATTACAGGAGTTGTCCGGAAATTAAAATGTACTTAACATATTTCTGCTAACGGACTACAAACCGAAATATCGTATGAGTATTAATACTCGACAAGTGCTGTCGTATAAAAAGAGTTTACTAAACAGATTTTATTATTGTGAGTTTGAAATGTCGACACACAGATGTAATTAGGACTATAAAGCGTATTCACCATTCACTACGACGTGATTTCTCCAGTTACATTTTAGACGCCTAGTGCACGTAGCCACGAATTCGTCTCGGGAGCTCACGTGAAAAAAGCAGTGATAATAAAGCGGGAAGGGATGGGGCACAAAATCAATTCCAATTAAAACCTAACTTTCTGACCGTTAAATTCCTAGCTAGCCCTAAGTGAAGGGTGCAAAATAAAAACAGAAGCGTTAGCATGCAGCCGAGACAGCCGACGCTCGCTAACATTAGTTAGGACGCTGCAACGGCACTAGTGGACGACGATACAAAAACAGCAAAACGCCCTATAACAACGGACTGCCGAGGTGCAGGTAACCAGAACGCTGAACGTGCAGGTGGTGCGGACAACAGCCACTGACAATGGACCGAGAATTACTAACTGACAGAGCCGTTCGTTCCCCGGCGAGTTATCGCAAGGTCCGCTCGTGTTTTACTATATATTTTTGTTACTACCAAGCCACGAACGGTTAGATGGCGCGGTGCGTTTGCGCGAAGGCAAGAGGGGCTGTAGTAGGGGCAAGTGAATTATATTGGGCAAAGCGGCAAGAGCAGGCGAGAGTTTATCGTCGCTCAGATAAAAGCAAACAGTCACCACAATGAAACACACTGTCCCCCCACACCTTCCCAAACTCCTTGGCTCCGCCGAGGGCCCAACAAGGTGCGCTGCAACGAACCCTGACCGGTTCATGCGTCCCAGGGGAGCCAAAGCCCTTGACAGTCTTCCCCAAACATCACCGGCAAGCAAGACACGAAAGACGCCACACGAAAAGCCACCCACAGTAACGGATGATACACCAACCACCCAAACTTAGGTGCTGGTCGATCAGCTGACCCGTGTTTGCCTCTGCATCATGCCAGTGGCCAACCGACACTTAACGATACTTTCGTGGCGAACACAGCGCCAGCAAACGGGTAGCCGGCAACGGTCTCAACGCCCAGCGGGCGTCAAGGCGGCCGGGAGTGCTGCGCTCGTCCGACAACCAACGTGGCCTACTCTCGCCCATATCGGGTGGCGTGCTGGCGTCGGCTCTTGTTGGCCCCGTACAACTGTGGCGTTGTCGTCCGTGCAGCTACCCTGATCGTTCGAAAGACGGCGAAACCTGTTTCCTAGCCCGACACGCCACCACAGGCTACGAGCGGCCCTATGACTTCTGCTCGTTCGAATGCCGTCACCAACGAGCGCCGCGCATATCCACGACTGAGGTCGATGCCTTGGCGTCCGCCTAGCGCATATTGGCGGTGGAGTCTTCCGATGCATCGCGCCGTAACGATGAGGCAAGGGAGGAACTTTTGCGTGAGAACGGGGAGATAAGCGCCAGGGCCGATAGCCAGCTACTTTCTCCGATGCTCAGCTGGGGCTGATTTCTTGCGGAAGGAGCAGGTGACGCAGAAGGCGAAGTGACGACGACGGAGACATCGGACCGAAACGCAAAGACAAACAAAAATTGGCGCCGACGTTTGCGCCGCTTGTAATAGTGGTTCCGATCGTCAGCATGCCTGAAATTGACGCCGTGTTGTGACGGGCAACGCCGGCGACGAAACGGGATAAAAATTCGTTGACAAAGCCCGATTTAGCCATTCGTCAAATGTGTACGTACTTAGCACAATAGATGTGAACATTGCACAGGCGCTGGGCAACTGGTGACGCTGTTGACTGTTTATTTGGTGTAGACGCAAAGGACCTTGGCGGCTGGCCAACAGGAGACGAACTAGATGGTTGGCACGTAACACACTCGCGAAATGAAGACGAGCAGAAAGCGGCACGGAATTTCGCGCCAAGATAAAACTAAGCGTGACCCTACCGGGCCCTTACCGGGGCCATCGTGTGCCTGGAACCGGTCGGGATAGATCGATTAACGCAAAAGTCAAAAGCCAAAGAGGCAATTATGACAGATTGTCCTTTTTTTGTAAATCCATTGTTCTTGTTATCTCCACCGGGCTGCATTCACCTTCGGAACCGTGGGTTCAAATGACCGTTTCTCGAAGGTTTCGGTCGAGTTTGATCATTAATGTTCGAATCAGTCCTGTACGGTGGTGCATTTGCAACGTACGTTGCTAAGGTCGTTTATCTATCTACTCATTGTAGAGACTCGTTTGGTGCTCGCATACATTATATGAATGCCGCATACAGGAGGAGCGACTGACCAATCGTAGGGTCCAGGCAAAACAGCCGCTATCCGAAGAGTAGGTAGACAACGTTGGGTTTCGATTAACGTGTCAAACGTGAAGTGCATGACTATCAGGAACATGTCGCGAAGCGTTAGGCTGAACCTCTCCTCCGCCAGTGATGTCCCCACGAGCCAAGCAAGAAGTTCCCACTCACCTGCCAGGCACCGACCGAGTTGAGTACTTCTTCCAGGTGTTGCCGTTACGGTTGTCGCTTGTAGTCTCCATCTCAGCAGTAAGGCATGCCCGTACGCCCCGAGCGAGACTACACTCTACAATCTAAGCGGCAACAAATCACACGCAGTCACCAACAAACACACACACACACACACGTACTCACTCACGCAAAGTCTCTGGCTAACTCCTTGGGCCACATAGATTCACAGACACATCGAGCCAGGTTGAGACACGTTGACGCTGACGTGACCAAACAGGTGATTCCCAATCGCCCGCACACGTCGGGCTCTAGCCTACGAATAGACCGACGACGCACGGGCCCGATAAGCTGGCCTTTTGCACGGCGCCCGATTTTACGCCGACTAGACTACGTGTGCGTTTATGAAGGTATTCGGAATTTCGCAGCCGTAGTGCGGTCGGTTGTCTCGTCCATTACTAGTTAACCGGACTGTCTGCGAAGATACCCAGCCCCTTCTGGCCGACGGACGCTCGTCGTCTGCGATGCAGGACGAGGATATTCTTGCGAGCGCAGTTGGGGTGCCTTTCTCATCCGAGCTCTCACGAGTTCGTCGTCGACGACGTCCGGCAAAGACCCGATGGCTAGCCAGCACTTAGAGAAGACGACACAGCAGTCCGTCTACGGGTATCGATACAATCGAACACGATGGGGCAGATCAGCAGCGCACATCAGTACGAATAACAATAACAATATTGATGTCAGACCTGTACCGTCGTCGGACTCCGTTCGCATAGATGGCGGGTGCCTTCCGTCCGTCCTGGCGCTACTAGCTTATCGCTTCGAGCCCGACCAGCGACTAAAGCCTTGCCCCTGCTAAGCTATGACGCGCCACTGCGCCTACTCCGCTGTTGTCATCGGTCAGTGGCAGCAAAAGTCACGAGAATCAACATCCAAACACACACGAAGTACTACTTGAACCTAAATTTGATTTGAAATGAGCCCGTAGGTTTGGGAACAATTTCCTGGCGTTTGGCAGACCACAGTCGCCTGACCACCGTCTCGACAGGCGGCGCAGTCAGCTTCTTCTGGTTGACACGAAGATCGTGGCGCGGCTGTTCGTCGGCCGTACTTAGCGGCCATTTGGCGGGTGAAACTTGACACCGGCAAAGATTCTGGACAATGCAGCGATCACGGCCCACAAACTAGCGGCAGGTGTGCGATGCCTCTGGACGTTGAATTTTAAGGGATCTTTTACGATTGTCGGCGAAACGGCAGTCGCAGGACGGACGAATGGTCGGCAATCGGCGTCGGATTTTACATTGGGCAAAGTTCCATTTCGGCTGTTTTCAACTGCCTTCGCCGCTAAATTGGCGTGCTCGTCCTTCTGCTCAGCTGTGCGACCCGCAGATGTTGATAAACAAACCAATCAGCGTAAACGGAACCTGATAGTGGACGTGTGTGTTTTATGGCTGTCAAGAATTGCGCCGAGTCGCTTTTGATGTTGAAGTGATGCGATGTGACAGCGCGATATGAGGTAAACTAGATAGAAACTGTACGTCCTGCCCTGCAGAAGGGCTTCGATAGCTTTGCTTGCTAAGTGCTTGATTGCTTGCCGTACCCTAACCAAACTAGTAACAGATCCTTTGTTCGATTATTGGTATTTAATGATCAATCCACTTTTGCGTGTGTAGGTGTGTGTGTGTGTGCGTGGGTTTGCGGGCGGATGTTGGTTAGCGATAATCGCCACAGAGAACGGAATGGTGCAGAATGATAAGCTAATGACTTTAATTTACTTAGAAAGATTATGGATTCCGCAAGATTGACACAGTATAA
This sequence comes from Tropilaelaps mercedesae, assembly GCA_002081605.1. Taxonomy (NCBI): domain Eukaryota; kingdom Metazoa; phylum Arthropoda; class Arachnida; order Mesostigmata; family Laelapidae; genus Tropilaelaps; species Tropilaelaps mercedesae. The sequence goes on from MNPL01021354.1 coordinate 26,157, forward strand.
CACTGCTGGAATAAAATTGAATTATCGAATAACGATACAGATACACTGCAAATATTGGCGGTAAAAATTTATTATTTCTAAGGTTTTTGCAATGATTTGTTTAGTAAATGCTTATTTTTGCGGAAAAAAGACAGCAAAACCACTCATTAGCATTTTGCAGGAATCGAGAAGTACGTACGAAACAAGTGGTTCGTAGCCGAAAATCTGTATATGAGAGGCAGAGTTTCGAGGAAAACTATCAACTATCAGTGGCTACCCTAGATGAATAACAGCCCCCGCATTCGTTATGTTTAAGCCATCCATTCAAGGAGTACTCTCCTTACTTTAAGCGAATCGCCTAAGCCTGTAATACATCTCGAATTGAATTTCAGGTTCCATCGACGATGGCGTAGGTGCAAGTTGATTGGCAGGCAACAGCACCAAAACGGTTCATCGGGGTTGCCCGCAGACAGTGTGCTGCGTGGAACCTTATGTGGCGCTATTGCTATGCGATCCTTCTTCGCCGAACAAACGTACCGAGGTTCAGCCGTTTCGTCAGAATGAGCACACTTCAGATGACGTTATCCTTATGGTTCTTGTGCGCTGTGTTCATTCTGATGTTGGCGCTTCGTCTCGACGACCGCACGCACTGGAGCTGCTTCAGCGTGTTCACGCCCATGTGGTTACTCGACGCGAAACTACTCGCTATCTCAGGATACAAGGTAGCATAAGTGAACGCAAAGATTGCTAGAAAAAAGAGCGTCGTAACGATTGAGAGCCGCTGCTGCCTTCCCATTTAGCGGCAAAATCACCCATTTGTAGCGCAATTTCAACCTCTAAAAGCGTGAGGTATCGCTGAATATTACCATGTTATTGTTTTAAGAAGAAAAGACCACAGTTGCTCGTAGCGCATTGGCAAAACCCGTTGCAGCTAGAATAGGTGTACGTAAGCGGTGGTAATTTGAAGCAAACCGTCCGTTTCATAGAACAACTGAAAGCTGGAAAATTCGAAGGAAGGTAACAAGTCATAGGCTGACACTAATTACAGGAATATTTCTATGATCACATGATTATTAGAGTCGTCGAACGCATACTCCAGTATGTCAATTACGGTAATCATGTGTTGTGATTTTTCGTCCGTTCCTGTGATGTGGTCCTGCAATTTTCAGGTTTACAGCCGCCTGGGTCGACAGCATTTTGATCCAACCTGTCTGCGCAAGCTACTGTTCCTTCTAGGCGTCGTAGTAAAGGCGTCGTTTCAGGCATTACTTTGTCTGCGTTTAGAGTACCTTCCGCATATGCCGTGGTCAGTGGTGTTTATCCCGCTCTGGGCCGCCCTTATCTTTTTTCAGGCCAATATTATCGTCCGAATCTACTATTTCCTTGACCCAGCGTGAGAGCAGCGAAAATCGAGTTAACCTGCTTGTGAGACTTGACTGCCATCAACATTTTTGTACCACGCTAACGTCTGTGTGCTAACGTCTACTCTTTCTAGTGTTAAGTAGGTTCAAGATACTGTTGTCCTGGAATTCGATAGCCGAACGATGTGAGGCACGCACTAAGTTCGGCTTACTTGCGGTTCCACGACTTAATTAGAAACCGAAGGACGATATAAATAATGTTGATTCGTCTTCTGAGCACAGGACGAATGAATATTTACATATAGATATATTTATCCAAGCTAAAGCTTTGTTTTGCTTAAATGTACAGCTGTATATAGCAGTCCCAGTTATATAGCTAGCACCGCGCAGTCAAGAGAAATAGGGAGGTCAAAATACAGTAATTATCGTGTTATTCCAAATAGCACGTGACAAATATGATTTTTTTATAAATGAAAAAAGTGGCAATAAAAATCTTCAAGAAAAGCACACCATCGATGTCTTTACGTCTATACTTTAGATAATTAAATATTTTATTTACATATAATAACGCTTCATTATAATTATTATCAGTATTATTTATATTTTCTTCTCCGTTCCTGTTCAAGTCTTTTCGCTTCTTGTATATCTCGCAGCAGGAAAATTTTCAAACTTCCCTTTTTAATTAGGGGATTTGGAAAACTATGTACTCATTTATAATTTTTACCATATTTTGCTGTCACACTATCATCAGCATCAATAATTCCTATTAGGATTATTATTATTATTATGGTCATTATTACCATAATAATTACTATTACAATTATAGTAATTGAACGTAATTTACCAACAATCTCCCTTCTTTTCTTGCACCGTCGTCATCTCTAACCAGGTTTTTGCAGACTTTACGTCAATCTCTCTTGGCCTCGGGCATTCTTCTATTCTGGACCTCTGAAGTTCATACGCTTTTCAAAACGCTCTTATTTTATCAGCCTTTTGCGGTCAGTTCTGTTTGTTCATCATGAACTCTTTCATATTTATTTGTCCTTTATAATAATAGTAATTAATTGTATTCGCATTATTACAGAGAGGATTACAGTTTTTTTCTGCAAGACAGAAATATTATGTATATATGTATATACGACGACTGGATAGCAAGCGAGTTTCGCTTGGCAGTCTTCTAACCGTTGGTCTGTCTACGTAGACTAATAATAATAATAATAATAATAATAATAATAATAATAATAATAATAATATATTTAATATTCTCCTCGTGCTCTCTTTGTTCATCACACTAGATATTACATAAGAATTATTACCGTCTTCATTATTAACTCAGTAAACTGTGGTGCCCTTCATTTCATCATTTAAGCGGTGCACGGTAACTATGGCATTTCTTGCTATTACCTATTATATATATATATATATATATATATATATATATAT
>MNPL01021377.1:800-26853 GCA_002081605.1 Tropilaelaps mercedesae
TGACGTTTGGCCAATTTCTCGCCTGAGTGTTTTTCTCGCCTTGCTTGGCCAATGAAAAAGTTCCCAACCCTCATACCGACACCAGTCGCCGACCAGAGCTGGGGTGTCATGAATGAGGTGAGCAGGCCTACCGGCGTAACGGAAAAAATGGCCTATGAACGAAAAAGTTACTCTCAATGAACCTGATCAGATATATGGGGACTGGCCAATGAGAGAACAGCAGCGAACGTTCGAACGCTGTAGCTGCCTTTCGCGAGCAGCTGAACCGGGGTGAGTTTCTCTCAATGAGAATTGTTCGGTGAATTTTAACGCGTCAATCATGACGCGTATCGCGCCCTATCGCGCAACGGACGTGCTGTCTCATCGCGACGACGAGACGAACGGGGGGCCGCCTAATTTTTAGACATTGCCAATCGAAACTTAATAATGGTTAGTGCCGGAGCTAAAAACAAATCGTCGCGCTCGGCTCGTTCGCAGTTTCGCTTCTCGTCGACTAACTGGACGAACGTAAGCTACGATAATGTGTAATATTGCGCCACTTAAAGCCTGCTTGGCGGTGCTATTCATAAGTTCATTTCCCTTTTTTCCACTTAGCCTGTCGACTGGGGCAGTTTTCCACATGACGGCACTTCTCCGAGCCGATGTCTAAGCGCTACTTGAACAGTAGTACCCCGGGCCAGTTCGATGTCCACGAGCTGTTCCCGCACGAGGTTCTCCCGGCGACGTTTTCCCGGCGAGGTTCTCCCGGCGAGGTTCTCCCGGCGAGGTTCTCCCGACGAGGTCAGGCAACCAATATAGTGCACGCCTTATTAGCGCGTACATGCTTTGTCAATTTCTTCAATTGTTCTACTCTCTAAGCTATCCCTATTACATCTCGAGTTTTCACAGCGATCTTCAGGAGAAGCCATCTCTCGGGAAGCGGTGAGGCGTTGGTTCTTTAGAATTTCTCCTCTTCTCCCCTACTTCTCCCGGACGCTCTTGGACGCTCCCGCGGACCAGTTCGTGGGGCCTAGCATAACCTGGCCCCCGGCCGACTAGCGCACGCCTTGTCGCTATGTCGCCTGTTCGTCTGGTGCGTCTCGATAAAGATTTATGCCCCGAATCTCTACCGCACCCAGTTTGGCGGGCGGCGGCCCTGCACTTCACGAGGAGCCCACTTTCGATGGCAACATTCCCAACTCGACGAAGCGGGGTGGTGGCAGTTTGCAGGCATCCCGGCGAACGGTGCACAGCCGAGGGTAGGAGTTGTAAAAAAAAAAAACGAACACTATATAAAGCGTCCGGGACGTTTCGTTCAGACGCGCTCTACAACACATCCGGTCCGCCTCTGAACGAGAGGGTCGACAGTTGTGTCTTTCTCTCCAATTGAGCACTCGAATCGTCCGGCTTGAAGCAGACGCTGATACAGTCATTCGGATCTAAGCGTTTGTTTCCACAATGTCCGAACGCTTCGCCACACAGACCATTATGCTGTTATTTGGAGCTATTCACTCGCTTTACATTCGTACGAGCGCCACGATTATGGGCGACACTTGGCTTTGCTTATTTATGACTGAGCTTGATACTCAAACCATGTTGCTGCACACACACACACACACACACACACACACACACACAAATGAATGCCATTTCACGCCTAATAGCCCCATCCAATACGCATTTTACAGATCTGGCGTGACTTGGCCTGTTCTACGCAAAGCGTTCTTCTGTACATGAAAAAAAAAGAAGAAAAACGAAGAAGAAAGCAGATTCGCGTTATAAGACGACGACGACGACGACGAGGACGAGGACGAAGGACACGCCAAGCGCTCAGCAGGAAGATTGTGTTGAATTCTCGTTTGCCGTCGGCCTTGGGGTCGTCGTCGGATACGTGCAACTCTGCAAAATGTGAAGACCCACAAAACTGCCCCAGATAAATGAAAAGCAGGACGTTAACGAGCGCGCCGCATCCTCGTACGTAATGAATGTCTGAGAAGATGGCCGCTCCTTGAAACGCTACTTGCAACGAACGAACGAACGACGCTACTTGCGAACGGCGTTAGGAAGAAGTCGCCTTTTGCGTTCCTTCGGCGTGCGTGCAGCTCCGCAAGATGGTCAGGCGATGGTGTCGAGGCGCGAAAGTAGAGACAAGTGCTTCGCCACAGTGCGAACGCAATTCGTGAACGCTGGATGACGCTCGGGGGTGTGGCTTGGGGGTGTGGACTGGAGGACAGAGAAAGCGACAAAGAACTGGTTTCGGCTCGCGCCTCATAGAAGGCAACGCAGACAAATATGCTTGGACCTCTGGTTAGCTACTGCCTGATTAAATAAATTAAGATAAAGATAAAGATTAAATCTTCTTTGGGTTACATAGAAACTCATGTGATATATTTACTTGGAATTTATGTATATATCGGAGAACAGTGTCTCCTTAATCTTCATCGGCATTAGACGAAGGTTAACCGCTAATGCAGCACTACCCAGTATAGTCTATCTTCAAAACTAGGCTGATTTCAGCATCGTAGCCATAATGGATGTGAGACATTTTGTTGTGAACTAGTATTAATACTAAGTTAGGTCAAGGCTAAATGAGTCCGATTTCCTTTCGCCAGCAATTTCTGATCAATCAGCTCAATGGACGAAACATGGAGAAGCTCTGAAGACTCTAATGCCGTTAAAGGAGAGTGTAATGAATCCACCGATGCTTGTAAATAGGTTGCAAATACATTTTACTGTGCGTCAGCTAACTTTGAAAAACGATTTCTGCCGTACAGTCCCCAGGCAAACAATATGACACTTCGTAATAGTGACAAGAACTTTACAAGAATTACAAGAACAGCTACGTCCTGATTAGAGCAGCACTTTGGCTGTCTTTCGCATACGACGCTGGTTTGCATCCACTTACTATTGCCGAATATCTATTCGTCGAAGTTTATGGGGTGATTTGGAAGTAACGTTGTTCACAGCTCTCAGGCTGTAGACTACTCCAACCTGAGTGAAGCTGGCGGCGTGTGAGAGTGCTTCGACGTGCCATTTGGACTGGATAAAAAGGTGGTCACGTAATGAACTCCATCTCGACCCATACGGGGGCTGTGGGCCAAGAGAAGCTTATCCGTGGCGCCCTGGCAAGCAAAGCAGGTTGTATGTGACGGATACGGCGATGCTCCGCTCCTATCAACAAAAACGTCTGCCACACTCTTGCCGCCATGGTTGGCATTCTACTTATATCCTTTTGACGGCGTCTGGCTATCCTTGCAAGAGAGAGTTCGCGCGTTTGCCAACGAAGGGATTAGGTCAGCACCACCGTGCAGCAACACTCTGCGACCATCGGGGTGGAAGTCTTCATACTCTTAGATAGTCTCAGGCGTGCCCCATAAAGCGTACGCGCGTTTCCGGCAGGGAATCTTTGATAGAAGGGTCCAACATGCCCGATAGATTTTAGCGGTAGAAGCAGGAATAAGGGTGGTATTTATTGAGAGCGCCTGGTTTGCGTGAGGTCTATACCCTTTCGCGCAACCCTGGAAAACGTTCAATAAAGTACTGTCCGACGCCACAGGTCTGCCCTACTCGAGTGCTACATTATCGGTGCTGCTGAACCGTGACCTCTGCGGAGGATTAGCACAAGTTGTAGACCGTTTTCGAGCGGCGTTCACTCTTCTTGGGGAAACTAGGTCAGTACCTGATCTTGGCGCAATAAGTCCGAGCATGGCGACGACAACATCGACATTCACGAAGCAGGGCTTACACCAGACTTTTCCCGCTTGAGTTCGAGAGTTTGCGAGGCCAGCAATACTTAAGAATAGAATAGAACGAAATCGTTCCCCGAACAACAACCGCCCTTTACTCTTCTTCACCTACAGAGTCCACCGAAGCTAGATGGAAGATGTTCCGTTTGTTCTTTCGATTATATTTCGACAAGTGCAGAATTCTGTCAGCTACCTTTGGGTGAGGTTTTAGCCCTTCCTTCTTTGCCCTTCTTCCGACGAACGCGGCGATGGAACGAGATTTGCAACGTGGTCACGCACGCAGGGGTCTAACACGATGGCAATCGGGTTCGCGAACATCGCACTTCCCTCTCGTCCACTGTGCTGGACGCTCTAGCGGCTCTGAGAGCGCCGACGTGCGTCTAACGTAAGCTGAAACGCTCGTTACCGCCTCGGAGTGTGCAAGCTCTCATCAGTCTACTGTTCTCTACCTACCCGGCAAATATGGAACCAGTGGACAAGTGACGGTCAATAGAAGAAGACGAGCCGGAGAAGACTCACGAAAGCTTGCCGAAATGAGAATGATGGGAAGTAATCCCCCTGGGACAATCGACTGATGGAATAGAACGTAGTTGTTGATTTCCATTCGCGTTGTAAGGATTCGACGTACAAGTGAAGACGGAAGATATACTTTTTGCTGCTTGTCCAGGAAGCTCACACCCGAAGTACACGGCGGTCGGTCATCAGTCTAGCCATAGATTTCCACAATCGGATCATAAAATGCAATGACAAGATGTCATAGAGACATCTTTCGGCTTTCGAGTTCAATTAGGAACACTGCTGAAAGCCTTGTGTAACGCAACTATAAAGCATAGATAATATGATTTAGCAAAATTATTTTCTATATGCAAATACGCTTTGTAAATCGTATATATATATATATATATGGGTGTGTGTAATAGCCTTATCGGAAAAACTCTTCGTATGGACACTGTTAATGTCTAGCTCTAACTGACAATGTCGTGCTCTTCTAGAGCGCAGAGAAACAGTATCTCTGCATCGAGAATTTTCTCTCAACCCAGTGGACATTCACTATAAAACATTTCATGACGCAGTGCGGACCGAGCCCCGACTTCTGCTAGCGCTGCTATGTAAAACACATATGCACGTACATGTGCAAATAGACATATCTCGTAAACTTTCCATGACATAGACCTGGCCGCGTTTGCCATGACAATACGACAATACGTTGAGACAGACGTTTCAACGTTTGCCTAGGACGTTTGCGGGTGGAGTTCACTATCGCTAAAACAGCTATCCGCCCACAGGGGCAAACCCCCATAGTAGAAGGCCCGTAATCAGTCCACTCGTTCGAGTGAAATCTCTCCACTGTTTCCATCTTCTGCTTGCCACTCTGCTGCTGGTCAAAAACGGTCATCATCGCCAGTTGACGTCTGACGAGCACCGTCTAATTATCCTAGTCGCGTATACGAGTTGACGTACGCGGGACGTCATCTCCAACTTGTGGAGTTCTGTCGTCGAAAATTGCGGCCTGCTCGAAGCGCGTATAGCGAGCTCGAACATTTGGTGTCGTTTTTTGGGTTTTCAAATTTGTTTCGTACGACGCAGCTGGTACTGCCCGCGACGAAGCTGAGGAAGTCGTTCACACCAGATGGCTTTTAGGGCGAATCGTATCGTATTGTGCGTTAGTATATGGTTAGAATCTAATTATATTAACCTGAGTCGAGTGCAAAAGGATCCAAGAAGACATGCCACTGTATTCCATGAGTAGAAAGGCATAGGCTGGATGATATTTCCATTATCGTAGATAAGCGGAGAATCGCTTGAATGATTCATTTTTCAACTGGTTCATGTTTAGTAGGCGTATTTCTGTTGGCTTGTCGTTCAATCCTGGGTTTATCATTTAATTCGTGTACTTCTCCCTGATGAAGTGCACATACAAAAGAGTCTGAATGTCGGGGAGTTCAGCTACATCTTTTAGTCAAGTCTGTCGAGCGCCGAAGAAAGGTCAGTTTTAATTTATTCTTACTAAAAGACTGAAATTTATGTCAGGATGCTTTTTTTGTCAGGATGATTTGACCCTGTATTGCTTCAGACTGAAATACGCGTTCCGCTTTCGGATTCGGGAAATTTTTGCTCCATCAGTGTTAAAATCTAATGCACGCTTATCCAAACTGGCGCAAATACTCAATCCAGTACGGCTTATTCATGTCTATTCACCGAACTGCAGTTTAGCTACATTTAATTTCTCGCACGAAAACAATAGAGAAATATTCTATCATACGAGCTAGCGTAATCTCAGGTGAGCCTAACTCACCGCGGCATGAGGGGCCAACGTGTTGGTGCTGGTACATATGTATTCATAATCAAAATAGTCCAAATGTCGCCTTTAGACCCTATTATTATTATTATTGATAAAGAAAATCTGCATCACGCGCGAACTCCTTAGCCAAGACGAGCAATTGAACCCCACAAGCGAGTGAGCGCTCTAAGGCAATCACAGGCAACATCACAGCCGCTAAAGATAGCGTCACAAACGCAGGCGTTTGCCGGTTTGTTTGATTTATGACCAGATATGATAGGAAAATTCGCCTCAATATTGAAAACCAGGAAAGCAGTTTGCTCAGGAGATGCTAAAACTAACCGTGCATGTGTCAGCTCTCAGTGAGAGTAGATGAGAGTGGATGAGAGTGGACTGTTATATGCACGCCATTCAATTCTGTAAGTTGCTAACAAAAATATTAGATTGCTGGACAGTGCTAAGTGTATAAGTTATAATCCCCAAACAAAGTGCATAAATATATACGTGACTAATGGTAGTAACAATATGTTGAGTAGCATGTTGGGGAAAAGATTAAAATAAAGAAACCTGAAATAGCCTAAACACTATTAGGTTTAGCGAACAAGTGTGGATGTCTGTTTCCGTGTATCGGAACGAAAATTTCGCTCAAATGTATTGATTTCTATTTTAGTTAGAACAAAGCTTATTTAATTGCACTACATCTGAATTTCGGTAACCACAAGCTTTTTCATACAAACAATTGGTCCAAAAACCTGCTTCTATGCAAGTCTGTTTATTTTGAGGCATTTGTACGTTTTTTAGCTAAAACTAATAGTTGCGAAGGTCGCTTAGGTTATTTTCTTTGCATACGTATATAATTTCATTAGTACTATTTTTTAAATTTTTTCGAAAGCCTGGAAACTAAAATGACTTACTCGAACGGTGTCACTTTAATGTTGCTGTGTCCGCGATGGATTTTCTACACGTGACAACACGTATGAGCAGACAATTTCTAATTTTTCGACCAGTTCGTAAACTTTTGTGTACGAAACGATACGATCTAATACATGCGAAGACTAGCCATGTTCATCGTACCATAGTCACTCTCTGTTCTTCTGAGCCACACTTATTTATTCAGTGTTGGTGGGTGTATTGGGGTATGCACCTTTGCGGGTAGCGAGACGAAACGCTCGCAGCGGCTCCGGTGGTTGGCGGTTTTTGAAAGAGCGTTTCAGTGAAGCGTTCTCCTTCCGCTTGCCACCCGGCCGAATGCCGGCAGAAACATTTAGAAATTTGAAATGCAAAACAGAGCGCTCACGCACTCCTGCGCAAACCCCTATTGCGTCTTCCTCTCGTGTACGTTCCCCCACTCTTTTTAGCGTCCTCTCTCTTTCTCGCGCGCGCCCGTGTCCCTTTATAGGTTACTAAAAGCGACAGTACGAAGAGGCTAAAGAGACGAAGCAGGAAGAGAATCCACAACGACGTGTTTTGTGTGTTCGCAATGCCGAGCTAAGAGATATGTCCTTCTCTTTTTTTCAAACTCATCCGGTCTGTCTATTTTTCCTGTTTTATCTTTTTGGTTCACCATAATTGTCAGGCAAGCAAACCCTTCAAAGGGGGTGAGCAAAGCAAAGAACAGGAATGAATGCCAGCCAATGACTATCGTGCCCGTTCCCGCGAACTTTTCAGGGTGGGTTGGCACGTCGTTTTCGCTCTTTTTAAGGCTTTGCTTGTATGTTCTGTGTGCAGATATAGCTGCGGCAAAAAGTTTGGTCTTTGAACCGAGGGACAGCCGCAAATACAAACGTTGTATTGACAGGTAAGTATAGAGGCGGTCCGGATAAAACGCATCGGAAAACGCATGCGACATAGCCCGCTCAAGATGTCAAAAATGTTTCAGCACAGAGACAGTGCGGAACAGACACAGTGCAATAGGAATGCCTTTTTTATTGACACAAAACGTCATTATATATCTGTATATATGTATGCGTGTGTGTAGCGTGTGTGAAGAAAAATCATGCGTATTTTGCAATCAGTTTATATCGACAAGGTGTTATTTGTTATCAGTGAATTGCCACGTGAATCGACAACTCAGCATCAAGAACGAAAGGTAGAATCAACAAACGGCAGGGGGTAGAGAAGTTTTTTAATGTTATTATTTTGACGACACTTTGATCATTTAGACTCGTCACGTCAAAAATGCAGACATACTTGCTTTGCATATCTACATCCATGGAGGAGCAGTGGTTGGACATGGGGACGTGCCAACTGCTTTATCAAGCATCGTTTACTGCGATGATTCTGTCGACAGGAACTGAAGCTTGCCCACTCTTTCACTCATATCGTATTGTTCACCTTTCAGGGGTCTCGCAGGGAAAGGCGACATAATGGCATTGCGTATTCAACGTTGGCTATTGTCTACGATGTTTTCCATTACGCAGCTCATAGCCTGATCACCCTCTGCGATAATGGATATTGTCCAATGAAACAAAAACGCCACACGGCTTCATTATGGTTCTTACGGAGTTTAACGGATCCAGGCTGGACCAAAGGTGACGCAGGAAATCGAAGATACATCGCGTGATTCTAATTACCCGCAGAGTCTTTACCGCCATGCTCATTGGTACCTCGTATAAACTCCACCACCACCGCGCCGCGATTACCAATATGGGGTCATTTTACTTGACCATCTAGTAAAACGACTGGTTTCCGATGAGAGACGCTCATAGCGCGGAGCTCCGGCCATCTTCGTAGCTCCTTCGGGCACTGAGAACCCTACCCGTATCGATATACGTGCATTTCTATCGCCGGGACGATCCTCCACGAGTCGTTATCGCAGTCATAGAAGGTCCCATTATCTCGTTATATACGAGGAATTGGTCAATGTCTGTCCTATAGTTAGTTGCGGATGCGCAGAACACAATTTGACCGCAGACCAGCTCTGCGACTTTACGCTAGCCATCTTCCCTTGTATCGCGCCACGCTGGTTGTGACCAGATAACCTATTTGCGGAAGGTTGCCTAATCTGTTTGCCACATGGTTTGCGGATACTACTACAAATCCACGTCGTGGCACTTTCGCGGTCGCACAGCTTGTTCGCGCCACCACTACTTTCGGGTCTTTTTTGGGGTTCATTTATCAGATACGTTAAGTAGTACTTCGCTCGAAAAGTGATGGCAAAATTTAGTTAATTGAATCGAGACGGCCAATTCAACCAAGGCGCGTTCCGCCAAAATAATACACCTTATGGTTTATGGAATATAAATTGTGTGTGTGGTATGGATATCAGGCTTACGGTGATGAAAAAATACATTAAAACCTGCAGGCCAGGCTAAAATACTACGTTTTGTTAAAGATTTTTTGGCCAAGAGAGTTTTTTATTTAGGCGTCACAGATAATGGTAAATTGAGAAATTCAAAATAAATGGCAAAAACATGTAGGATGTGAGACTCAATCTTTGAATCTGTGAATTTACAGATTTTTTTATACACTGGATGAGCGATTTGGTTGTAGACAAAATTTGTTTCTTAAATTCGTTGTAGAAAAGCTTATGCTACTAATTTTTGTGATCATCCATCTGAATTCTGTAAGCAAAGGCGCTCTTTTCGTTAACGAAGCAATGCTAAGCCAACGACCCGATAAATGGACTTTTCTCCGTCTTGAAACGTTCCTTGCATCTCAGACCTATTCAATTCAAAAAAATTAATAATTCTAAAGGTTATTATAGTAACCACCTTGCCGTCCCAAGTTGCTGTTACTTTTTTACTTATGCGTTTTTAATGAAGCTGGTTGGTGGTCATGTCACTACATGGTGACCTTCGTTCATATAATTCTACACCCGATGCAATTACCGCAATCTAGACAACGCGTACATTATATGGACTAATTGCTTCCCTTCGAGTTGCAAGCCAATTATTTTCCCAGCTTTGTCTCCTGCATCGTCTTAAAAGTTTCTCATAGTCTTACACAGCTTGTTATGCGCGAGATCGTATGTATCGCTAGGCATGTCGTATTCCACAGTTTCAACGGAAGTAAAGAAGTGGAGGCGTGGTTGAGTGTTCAAGGAAAATCTCATCGTTAGGCCATCGAATTTGTTACTCCCATAGTACCGACAAAGTTCATGCTTTTCTGGGCGGTTGGCTGTCGCTTGGTTAACCAGTTGGCCATATGATTGAAAGAACGATAAACTTTATCAATCAATGCTCGGTTTTGTGGTAAAAGAACGCTTCCATTCTGGGGTGAGCTGAGGCATTAGAGGGCAATCCGCTTAGTTCTTGAGAGAAGCTATCTCGAACGAGACGAAGTAGAAGCTAGACTCTTAGCATTTACTGGCTTAACCTAACTCCAGCAAAATAGCTGTACTTTGCCTCAGTATAGACGCTGACCAGACTATAAAGTTAGTAAATTTAACAAACACAACATGATAAAACGTTAAAAATTGAGGATGTATGAAAAAAGTTAATTTTAACACGTTATTTGTGCTCAGGTGACTGTGGCATCACTAGCACGCTCTCTAGAAAATTAACCTTTTCTCCGCAAAGTATGATATGAGAAAAATGATGGCCCTCGTTCGGTTTTACAAGCAAAATAGTTCTTATCATAGTCAAGAAGGACTCTCGAGGAATTCTTAGCCCACCTTGGTTCATTCAGTTACGATCTCTACACACAAACAGGTTTTCTTGTTTCAATGAAAAGGTTGAGGTAATTTTTAGGAAATGTCGTCAAATACAGCTGGTTAGAACCGGAGATTTGCGTAGGCTTAGGTTCAATCCGACCGCTTTATTTACTCCTAATGGTTCGAAGTTTAATGAATTTGAGATAGAATTTTGATTTCATAAACGACAAACACAATATTATCAGCTCTTGCAGAGAGCATATCCGTTACTCAACCTTTCAATGCTAGCCTAATGCGTGGTCAGGCAGTCCCGAAACAAATGTGCTTTCCTAATTTCCTTACTTTCCCCATCTAGGTTTTACGCTTGCAAATGCAAAATGGCACATCCTGTATTTCCACAGGTGTGCCCAGGGAGACGACTGAAAGCAGGGCACCAAGAGCTTCATACCGGGTTTTCGGTTGTGGTCAGACAGCTGGCATGGTGGCTTATTGGTGGATTTTATTGCACGACTCATATACTGATTGAACATGTACAGTTTCGAAACTATATGGTCTGTATGGAGGAAGCCTTGATGCTCTGTTCCAGATGTCTGCGGGCCAACCCTTGAGAAAAGCGATTGCCTACATGACACCGATAAAAGCAGTTTCGATGCTATTTTAACGCTGAAGATGCCTAAACAACTGTCAAACGACCAGTACACGGCCAGGGTTTGGGCACACCCTGATGAGGAAAGGAATAGAGACGGAAGCCCGGCGTATTGGCAAGTGGGGTAAGAGGAGATCAGGAGGAACAAGTATGGAGCGGTCAAAATTCTCTAACAGGTGTCGATGGACTGCCTTCAATTGGTACGGGGCAGCATTACAGCATGGGTGTGCGTGAATTCAGAGAGGCAGAAAAGGAGAAAGCCTAGGAAGGCTCTCCTTTCCGTATTTCATCAACTAAATTATGCCTAACCAATACCAGACCGAAAATGTGGTCTCTCACTTGAGAAAAACGGCTGGATAAATTTTTTCGTTCTTCTGCAACTTCAGTGGTAGGGCCAAAGGTGAAACTAGTCTCGATTTCGTTCCTGGCTTTTTGTGACAATGACTAATTGAAAAAGTTCCACTTTTTTAGCTATTAGGTACAACAACTTGTTCACTCGACTCTATCATGCCCCACGTCTCTCTCCTTCTCTCTAAAAAGTACTTTTGCTTTTTGGCTTCATTTAGCTGAGCTCGTGTTAAATCGTTATTGTGAAGTGGTTTCGTACGGCAGTACAAGGTATTATAGCCGCCTGGCCATATCCTCTAGCCATCAACTCATTCAACGGAGAGAATAGCGGTGTCATCAGCAAACTACGTGTCATAGTTAATAGTCGACATCTGCAATACGAAAAAAAGAGCAGCGATCGCCGAACCGCAGGGCCGAATGGGGCATTCACTTCCACAAACCTCTCGTCTGTATGGCGCTAGCCAAACCATTTGATGCGAGAGGCGGGGTTAATTTATGGTGCTACGTGTTCACCGTTAAGCGGTTTCGCTACAGTTCCTCTCTTCTGTGCGTAAGGGGGTGATTCCTACCCTGGCTGTGTGGGCACGCAGAAGGCAACAACAACACACCCACACACACACAGACACATACCTACACACACATACAATGAATTGGAGTACCCGTACGTCGCGTTGCTTCCCCGGAAAGCCACGGCCGCATCCGAGTGTGGCATGTCGACGCTTAAGTGTGCGTGTGTATGTTTGTGTGTCTGTCGCACAGGATATACATGTAGTCCGCCGTAACTCTACAGACGTGCACTAAACTTGTTTCCGTGCCCGAAGCTAGCTAGGCGAGATGTTGTGAAATGGCGATATTCAGGCGTCGCCAACAGGCACACTCGAACCGATTCGCAATGTGGTCATGGACAAGGGCGTCAAGCTCATACTCGTGGAACTCGTCTCTCACAAGTACCCGGACACACGTTCTAGCAAGCGAGCCGAAGGCGTTCACGCTCAGCCAATGACATTTGGCTAAATGAGCGGCCAACAAATATTTCTCATTAGGGCGAATATTATCATATCGAGTGGCTACGGCAAATTCCGCAGCTCGACAAAGCCGCAGGGCCGTATTCGGGAGTTGACACTGTTCTACGTTCGGTACACGTGTGTGCATGTCTTCATTAACTAATATGCAAAACTGCATGCAAACGGTTGTGGTTCTAGACGACCTCCACATTAAGCGAGGAGCGGATAGAAGATCAATTTAGTGTGCAGAATGCAGATATTGGCAGCGATTCGGAACCTCACATTGTTGACGCATCAGAACTTGCAAGTTCAAATATTTGCTTTGTGTCAATTTCACAGAATTTTAGGCGGAAAAAGTGCGGTTGGCAGTAACTTGTATATAAAACAACCCAACGGTATATATTGATGCCCTTTCACATAGGGATCTTCATATATCTATACATATTGTGCCTATGTGGTGGGCATTGAACTATCTACCGTACTGGCGTCAGCGGCAATCTGGACAGCATCGATATTTTTAATGTAGTTCATCTGTCTCTAGAATTGAAACTCCGTGACCGAGAGCGGAACGAGCGTTTGCGTCGGCCTTGAAGTTATCGCTATGAACTCTACAGCCCAAGTTATCGGCTTGCAGAACGACTTCGCTACTCAAATATGACAGCCCATTAGACACATTATGAAACATAAATAATCGTCGAATGTATCCTTAGCATGAGTCTCTGCTGAGCGTAGCTGCATTCTCGACGCGTCCAGTTGGATACGCTTTACCACTCAGCCGATGCTGTCAATATCCCGCAGCCGAATCGATACAAAGGAGTCGTTTCTCAATTAATCTAACGAGCCTGCTAAACAGTCGCTCGGGTAGTACACCCGGCAGAATTCTAGTCGCAGACTATCAGGGAAATCTTCTCGATGCGTCGCTACCAATGGATTCCACGTAGTGGACATTGGCGAGCAACTCGATTGCGGTGCTCCAACCTTGTATTGATAAATTTCTATGATCGTTTGGGATGGCAAGTAGATCCGAAATAGCATCTTCACAAGAAAAATTCCGTTTTAGTAGATAGCAAGATATGGCGCTACTAAATGAAACTGCGTGTCGTAAACTGTTCGTAGTGGCTTATGCAACAAAGGAGCTGGTGCTACTTGCGTATGCCCTTCCTCCAGTTGCCATTTACAGTAACTAATAATTTTACTTCAGCTAGTTGACTATTTAGTAGAACCAACATATGGCTGCTCAACAAGGATCCGTTTCTCAATCGTTACTTCGTTCCTAAACGATACTTCAACAAACTAGCGCTGCATCTCCCATCGATAGATCGGTGTATTCCGCGTTCAGCTAAATGTACGTACAGAACGAACGTTTGGAACCACACAATGACGCTAAACAACGATCAAAGCACAATCGGGTGTTTTCGACCGACTAGTTTCGGAACCTTCGGACGACCGCAGTCCCCGTCCGCCGCGATGGGACCGCTTCATTAACTCGTCTGCGGCTAACTCTTGTAGGTCCAATTTATACTTTCTTCCCACCGTGTCAGGCCTCCTCTGTACGCGCCACGTGCGTGCCGCGCTAATTTTGCCATAGCGTCACCCCGTCATCACTTCTGTACGACATCCTCTCATCGACGGCAATCGTTACTCTGTCTCTACTGTGAAAGTGCCTGGTGGGTCACTCGGATTTATTCACGGTAGCCACTCCGCGCGTGTCGTTAGCCCCCCCGACCGCGTCTGGTCCAGGAGAGATTCGCGTGTCACGCACCGCCGGCGTTGGTGCAAGCAATGCCGTAGCCTGCCATTGCGGCGCTTTCGTCAAAATCTCGCTGCTCGCCCCGGAATGCCTGGGGAGACAGCAAAGGTCCCAAAATCCAGCTACGTCGCTAGCTGTTGAGGCGTATCAAGCGCAATTAGTCAAATCGGATCTGTTTCGCGGGCAGAGCGCCGCTTGATGAGATGAGAGCCGTCGTGAAGTCTAACCAACTTTGCCTTTGTCACTTTTGGTGTTCGATTTGCAGATGAACCTCACACGTTTTGCTGCCTTCGTAGATATGCCTGCAAGCCGTTTGTTGACGTCGGTCACGGAAGATCCCAACTGCTATCGACACCGCTAGAAAACGTGCTCCGATAAACGAAGCCCGTGAACTCAAGAGCGTATCTATTATAGAGACCTCTTTCAGCAACGTTATTTGTATATTCTGGAACTAACTCCGGTTCGCCGGGGAATCGGTTACGGACGAGAAAGTACAGACAACCGCAAGAATGGTGCGAGTCGTTTTTGCCTAGCACAGATCTCCAAGGCGATAGATACACTTCCTATATATTTATCATGCCACTACAGGATTTGAACGAAGAAATGTTTCTCGACCGCCGCTTTCCTGGACTATCTACACAGCTATTTATTCCTGCTAACGCTAAAATAAGCATTTCTACAAAGGAACGTTCTAAATAACCGAAATCACGATAGCATCTGAACGATGGTACGCTGACGTGCGTCGGGCCATAACGTACTACGACTGGCATGGCATTGCCTTCGCCGGCGACAGAAAACGCTTTATAGGCGCACCGAACAGGTCCCGCTCCTCTGGAGCTTCCACCATAGGAACCTCCAGCAGCCCCTGCCATTGTTCTCGCACCCCCTCACAACGTCCACTGTCCAAATCCGATATTGGGTCGATGCAGTAACCGACGGGCACCGATTTACCCGGCCCCAATGGCGGCTTGCCGAACCTCCTTGTCACCACGAGCACAGAGTGACCCGTGAATATGATGATGACGCAGGGCCGAGTGACATCTACATGTTGGCGTACGGGCGCACAATCTCTTGACCGGCAACGGCGCCAATTTTTGCGAGCACGAGCAGTCCTCGGCCAGAGCGGGTCGTAGACGCGAGTGAAGACGACAGACGCCGGTCGCGGAAGACATTGAGCGAGGTCGGACGAGGAAAACCTGCAATTTAGCATTGGCACGAGACACGAAAGACATTTCGGATTCTGACGGGCCAATCCGCGACGATTATAGCCGGTCCACCGGCGTGACAGTCGTGGATGTCGGAAGTGCGGATCGTGGCACGGCTTGCGCTGGTCGAAGGGGTGGTCAACGCGAATGCGCAGACGACCGCGTCGTGCGACGATGTCATAAACATACAAGAGATAGAATTTCACAAGGACGGTTTGGCGCCGTCACGGGTGTGGACTCATGGGCACATGCACAAAGGCCGTAGAGACGAACATTGTCCACAAACGACAGGCAGGCAGGCAGGCTATAATTTATGGACACTTCGTCGTTCGGCGTGAACGAACGACTCGAAGCTTCGTCAGATTTATAGAAAAGTGCTTTAAGCCTAAAGGCAGATCGCTCGTTGAGGTTTTTCTTTCCGCCGTTAACGTTAACAGAGTTCACGTGCAGGTCGATACGAATCGGTGCTGTTGTAAGTGCCCGGCTGACGCACCCAGCGCGTCGGCCTCCTCCTCAAGCGGGTCTGCCTAAAAGTGTGTTAATACGAGGAGGGAATGTGCTGAAAACATATTATTACTGTCCATAATGTCAGAATAACATGCAAAACATACATGAGCATAGATGATCTTCTATAGAATACGCGATAATAATACTCGACCGGCGTGAGCTCGTCTGATCCTCCTTTTCATGCATGAACGTGTCCATCTGCAGCCAGTTCAGTCGGAACAGTTTTAGACGGCTGGCGTCAGACGCCGCAACGACGATTATTTCGCACGACGCTATCGATACGATCGGAATTATCATGGCGTATTCGATTATCTACTTCATCGAGAAACCCACAAGCAGGCTAAGAGAGCGCCCGTTTGCGACCCAATCTCGTATCGTCACGGGCGTGTTCCGAACCTATGGAGACAAGGCAAAGGCCGACGAAAATTTAAAAGCTCTGTTGCAAGCAATTGTACATATTTTAGATAGAAATTAGGACGCTCACACTACAGGCGTCAAGCCCTGACCTGACTTTAACGACAACGATTTCTTCGGGTGAGGCGGTAACGCTCGACAGAGTGGGCTCAACTTAATAGCCCACTTAAATATGAAACGAAGAGACGCTCTTGTTCGTGCCTCCTCAGAGTTACATCGCTGCTGCTGCTGCTGCTGCTCATGCATCCATTTGCCAACACACGCATTTGAGTTACTGTCCGACGTGATCACGCTTCGTAAACGTTTTCGCAGAATGTGGGACGCGTTGCCAGCCCGCAACGAGCTACCCAGATGACTAAGCTACGGGGTTAGAGATGGCCAGCATTGCTTCGCCGCAAGGTAGCGGCGCATTGACTGCCCGTATCGCTCACTCGTCTGGTGTTGTAACTCAGGACTGAGTTCGTACCGCTACGCGAGAACTCGGAGCCTACAGCTGAAATATCTGGCAAGCGAGGAAGCGAGGAAGCGAGGGAGCGAGGATATCGCTCACGATATATTAGTTGAATAGAAGGTAAGTATGTCGACTATGACACTACATAGCGGCCGCAGAGGTGGCAGAGCGATATAAGCGCTACTATGTCGGCGTGTGTACGCCAAATACACAGTGAAACAGGCTGTTCGAAAGTTTATTGTGGTGAGTGGAAAAAAATAGAGAACATGTCGGCCTCTTAATAGATCCCGCGTAATGAGGAACACAACGGACCGAGCCGTTCAAAAATTGTATTCGATATATGGCTTTTACCATTATAGCCGTAAAGGCGCACACAGTCAAGAGTACATTAATCTGTCAAGGACACATTCCAAACGATGTCCAAATTATGCAGGTCAATGACTGTTGTGTTCCTATAAAAATACAAAAAAAAAAAAACCCGAAACAATGTCGTTCATTTATTGAGACTTCGCGCTAACTGGAACTTTATCGAATGTTGCGTCATGACTTTACAATGATCTTCGCGCTCAAAGTATTTTAAAACGAATTGTAATATACGTCATATAATGATGCCTAATATTATGCACGTATCCATATTAGTATATGGTTTAATTTATATAATACCAGAGTGGCACTACAGTCATCGATCTATAAGCTACTTGCTACTGCTTCAGCTTGATCACATTTAGCTCACAATTTCTTACTTTCTGCTGAGCCGGTACGGCGCTTCGGCATGCCACCGCTAAGATCGGCGAAGTTGAACGTTTATACTAAATTCCATACGCAACTGTTGCCCTCTACAATATAACCAATGCCATGCTGTAGCTTTTTGGGATGTCATCTCTGCCTAGCGATGTTTAGTGCTTCTCTTTGGCGCCAGTAGCCCCTCCTTCAGGTCTCTCATATGCTTCCGAACGAAGATGGGTGACCTCAGCCGGACTCCATTAGTTAATGGCCAGCTTCTGACACCCTCCCTCGCAGGAAAGACTTCGTTTCTCTGTCGGCTGCGACAACCATATATCTCATAGCATTGTATTCTATTAAACAGCAACCAAACACCCAACTGCACAGTGCTGGAGACGTACACGGTTACACACAGACGAGCATGCTTTCCCCTTTGGGGGTTCGCCATATTGAGTAGGGTATGCCACAGAGCTGCTCGGCCAAAGGCAGGCCGGTCCCCTGGCCTAGAGCGGCACGTCTAACGGACGCCAACGGTACGGTCGCTTAATGTGGACAACGGCGCGGATGGGAGAGGGTGGTCAGCGGAAAAGAAGCTCTGTTTTCCCATTGCCCCCAGGGACAGTGCTTGTGAATAATGGTAAGTCGTTCTGTCTAGCCAACGCTTTCTCGCTCTTGGCCTATCTCGAAATTCGCATCTCCTTTTCCTCCCTTTCTCTCCCTCTCCGTCTCTATCTCTTTACGTTGTCCACAACAGCACTAGCCAGTGGCAGATGCCAGCCTCGCGGACAAGATAATAACCTCGCTAAGTGCAACCAGTCTGAGGGGCAGCGAAGAAAGGTGGCATCGTCGATATATCATAACAAACAACTACGCTTGCGTACTGCACTGGAAGACGGATACGGTGGGAATAGTGCTGGGAAAACAATGGAACGGATGTGGCATGAGTGGGAAACTAATCCCCATCCAGATAGAGTGGTCAGAAGCACAAGGGTAGGTTAGGCTTTCGAAAGAATGCTGTGAAGATATCAGTCGAATTTGGTGGTTTGGAGAGAGATGGCCACAGAGTGTACCGAGTTTGTGCAATAACCTATGTTTAAATGCAGCGAACACCATTGTTTGGTTTTGACGGTATGCGCTCTAAAAGACCGACATAACAAATAGCTTCAATGTTTCAACTATTACGCAACCCTGGACAACTCTCTGAGCATCTGCGGACAACGCAAAAGCGTCAAGGAAGATCGATATGTCGTTTATATTTACAATAAAAATGCGCTTCGTCCAAAAAGACACTGATCTCAGTATAGTCAAATCGCGTTCTCCTGTTGGCTAAAGTTAGCAGAGTCCGCACTCTAGAAAATGTCGCAGGGGAAAAATGCTTAATAGAAAGCGATTAACCGATGTATAGGATTGTACTCTAAATTATCATCGTCAAATTTGATTCAGATCTAGTCCTGATTTAGGTTCATGTGGAGTAGCTGGTCAAATTGAGAGCCGATGCCTCAGACCCCTATTTAGGAACATCCCTATGGAGAAAGTTGAATAGAGCTGTGTGCACTGCTTTTCGATTAATACTGCAGTCGTCTTTTTTTTGTAGAATCCTTCCCGCCCCCTTCCAGGAACATTCAAAGATGTAGTTTCTGTATTTTTTAAACGCCTCTTACTCATTTTATTCCGCGTAATTCCAGTGGATGATCTCATTAGACGAACTCGTATTTCATTCTAGTTCAATTTACCGAGCCATGACGCCACCACAACCCCGATCTTCTTTCTGAGAGGTTGACCTTTATACAGCTAAGTGTACCTATTTCTCAACTGAGAAGATCGAACAAGGCTTTCTTTGCAGTGAGAAATCATCAAGACTAGCTTGCAGTAAACATGTATACGTATATATCAGCTAAATGCTTCGTAACCGAATATAATGCCAAATAGATACGCTTTTCTCTACGTTTTATTGCATTTGCCGACCGCAACTGTTCAGTCCATGTCGCATTAAAGGTAAAAGATCCTTCGAAACCCTGCGCCAAATGCCAATCCACATAGCCGATCACCTGACACACTAAGTAACGATTCGCTGTTACAAAAACATGGTGACTTATTCATAACGAACGTCAAAAGCTCATTTACAATCTCCACCACTTCACATTGGTAGGACAACTCTCAATCCACTTATCTCAATGCAGTTTAGCATTGAAGAGGAAACCTGGATCGATTGGGTGGCCAGGGGTCCGAATGGGCATGCGACATTCTTTCGTACACATTCGCTTTTGGGAAGCTTTTGAACATTATATAATACTCGATTTTTGCTTTTTCCTATGTCTCACTAGAATATGAAACAAACGAGCGTAGTTAATGAGAATCATTGGCCATTGAGCGTTTCGGCCGCCGGGTCACGCATTCTGAGCAGCTGCCACGCTTCTATCTAAATAAGGGAACCAGTCACTACAGCAAACTAGCCAGAGAAGGACGCCGTCCCCGACCATCCTATGTAAACTTCATCTAGACAGTTGCCGACGGAACCGACGGTAGCAGGAACATCACACCAACATTACCACGGTTGATGCTGTATTCTGTGGGGAAGAACAGCACGTCTTAGCAAACCTTAAGCGATAGCAGATGCGCTATCTCTATGAGGTCGTCTGGTCACGCAATAAAGATGTCACTCTATCTTGTCTGGGCGTTCTACATTCTTGGCTGTGCGTTTCCTGACCAATCACGACAATAACCCAAATGAATGTGGCGGACGTTAACCCTAATCCGGGAACATCCGATTGTATTGATCATATCCTCAGAGATCAGAAATGGTGGTCAGTCGTAATTCGATCATTTAGGATTAAGCTAGGCGTTGCCCCAGTGCGTTTCGCCATCGGCAGAATTACAGAGCAACAAATCAAGCAATACCTTATTCGACGTCTGCATAAGAAGCGACAGTGTATCAAACCTTCCAAAAGTGGTCCTCGACTTAATTTTCAAAACAAAACCGACTCGGTTCACATTCATGTTAACAAAAGAAAGGAATCTCAATAACACTAACTTTGTGATTTGTACCAATTAGACTCTTGTAACTATTGTTACGCTGGGTTGGCAAAATCACCATCTATTATGAATAAAATCGATTACTTAGTGTGAATGGCCGTCTAATTTAACGTTATTGTTATAAGCATTGCTGAACATTCAATGTGCGGCCAAACAAATGCTACAGAAAAACTACCCCGTCTCACGCAATTTTTTTTTGTTTTTGGCAAAAACAAGTTAAATGCGTAATTGTACCATGTGATATAGTCGCAACTCTGTACCGGAACGAATTCTTCAACAAAAGCGGAAGGGAAAAAGCCGTCGTGACATCCGTATTAAATTTCAGTTGACAGTTGCTGCTCGAGCATATATTTTATGCCGGTTTCCGGTGGCGGATAGCAGAATTAAACGAAAGCAACGAGTTAACAATGTTCATGAGTATATTCTTCTTATGTTCCAGCTGTTGTTCGTAGTCATTCATATGATAAGTCGAGTGGGGATCTGCAAAGTGCATGCGATTAAATGGCCTAACTACGACAAATGTACAGTCGAGTATTTACCACTAAAATGTCTTTAACTGTGAATTAGCGCAAATATCAGTGAATCTACGTATTGTGAGTTGCAACATATCTGGCCAGGGTGTACTAACGCTTCATGAGGTGAAGTGCGGCGATTGATTGTATGATCCTTGAAGAAATATTTATCGCACAAGAATTGGCTCGTAAAAGATTTGACTTCAACTGTCACCATCATACGATGGTATCACTATCTTCAGTTGTTACGGCTATAGTTTTTTCTATGGGGTATGAAGTCATCTTACTCGTCATTCAATAACCGTAGGATCAAATAATGCTGAGTGAAACACTAACTGATGTCTTACTATTTTCATCTGAAATACACTAGTTGAGCCCTAATGTAGCTACGAGCTTAACACTTAATATGAACATGTTATAAAAGAACCAAGGTTGTTATAAATGTCAAGCGTTAGCTGAATTTCTTCTACTTCTATCGTTTAATCATAATATAGTAAATATTTATGAAGTAAACCATGAAGGACGGACTAACAAATGTCATGCATACTACACGCCAGCGCGAGATGCATAAGTAGAAGTTGTATGCCTACATTCGATGACGCAATATGTTAATACCGTTCGACCTCATCGTTTCGGGCGTTTGCGGCAAGCGTATTCTCAGACTGAACAAGGAGTTTACCAAAGAGATCGTGAAATAAATGACTCTCCCAGGCAATGTGTAGAGCTGGAACTAAAAACTGGAAAAGCAAACAAGAGCCTAGCTAGGCAATACTTTACGACTTGCCTCATGAGCGATATTGTTATTAATATAGGATCTATTTTATCATTTGACTATGTTTAAGCATTAATTCCGAGCTAATGTGGAAATGTATTGTTGCGTCTATTTGTATTTGTTTCAGCTGTCGCCGGTTTATTGGCTTTTGGAATTTGGCCACTTAACCGGACCGCACGCTCCAGGGCATTATTGCCCTGTTTATCGAAATCTGCCTCATTTTATATTACTGGCGGGAAACCCAACGCGACTTTACATCATGTCCGTTTCTCTTGACTCATTGCAGCCACATGAAGGGAACATTTTTTAACCGTAGATAAACTGAGTGTAAATTTCGCGAACCCGTTATTTAGGTACATTTAACTATGGCTTTTCGCATCTTGAGACAGGATATGTTCCCATTTCTTACGATCACCAACTCGCGGTTTCAGGCAGTAACTTTTTAATTCTTTGTCCACGAATGGCGCTCGAAGTAGCGCTCTAACCATTTTGAATCTGAGCGCCCTTGTCCTCTCTGGGCCCTCATTGAGCTTAGTTGCTATTTTGGACGATGAATCATGAATTGTGAAATGAACCAATCATTATGGCAGCCGGCCAATGTTCCAAACAGCAACTGAAGCAATAATTCAGTTAGATTAACGGGAGGTTCCATTAACACCCGATAGCATTTGTGCTACTGGTAAAATACTTCATGCGCATTTGCGCATCTCGCGGGTTCAACCATCAGGCATAACTATATAACGCATTTATTTCTATTTATACAGCGCACATTAGCTTCCTGCATTTTGTACTGCAGAAGACGCAACTAAAACGCAGGCTATGCCGAAGAAGCCAGCGCCTAGGGAAGGCGACTAGTTTGTATATCCAGCTGGGGCAATAAAGCGCTCCTCATCCTCTTAACTCGACTAGCTCTGCGGAAACCATTGCAATTTTTACTGTTATTAACCTCATGTGCATCCCATTGAACGGAGGAGTCAGCCTAAGATCGATTTACTGAAGGCTTGAACACGTTTGAGACAACGCTGAAATGACTACACCATACATTGACTTATATGCGCTGTGTGATGTGGAATCGCGTTCGGACCTAATTTTATTGTTGCCATTGTTCAGCGGACTGTTTACGTGCGCGTTCTTAGTGGCCCTCGTAACCGTTCATGCAGTAGTAAAAATGTTCAAGCAGAAGAGTTGAATGGATTTAGGTGTCATATTGGGGTTAGCCGGTTGCAGCAAGAAATTCTGGTTATTCGTATTTGTGACTATTCGTTTATGGAGAAAACACTAGAAACGATAGCGGCATTTCATTTAATTGCTCATCATGCGCCTGTTGCTGTACGTTTTCCTTACTCCTCTATAAGGTAAGTGAGTATTCGGTTGTTCGTTAACTCCGTGGTCGATTGTTGTTAAGAGCATAGCAGGTTTGCTTCACGTAGACATACGTACGTCGGACATTTGTGGCTGTATGCATTTGTGTGCTCTTGCAACCGGAAAAGACTTGTAGCTCAGCGAATTCGGTTTCCGTGAGCCTACGAGTTCTGTTAGTTTTGAATAGACCTGAAGAGACTGAAGAAGTTTAAAGAGATTCCTATTGATGCATGCGCCTGTGTGGGAGGCAGGCTACTGAGTTGTAGGGTTTGCTGCTTAAAACGAAGAGGCAGCTTAAATGTGAGCAATAAATATAATAAATCAACGGTGTGTAACGATTTTTAGATGACCATAGATATGTCATTGTTCTTAGATGGTTCTTACAGACGCTGAAAATAAAGAACTGAAGATTACTGTAACCTGTAAGAGAAACTTTAACCTAATTTTATCTTTTGTTATCCTAACTGAATAATAACACTCCTACTTTACTAAAATGTGGTTGCCAGCCTCATGATTTGCCAAACGAACGTCTTGAGGACGCACATACCAGACCTCAGATTTCCAAAGCACAATCAGTGTCCCGTGCTTGATGGGAGGTATATGCCTAACTACATAAGATACTCTCTATCAAAAACACAAAAAAACTTGCGGGCTTAATCTTGGTAGCTAGATTTCGCAATTTCAGAGCAATTGTATTTTTTTCCGATGCTGGCAGAACAGACAGTTTGTTATTAAAATTGAAGCGGTTCAAGAACTAATACGTTTTTGAGATATTGTTTTTGATTGTTTTTAAATGTATCGAAACACATGAGCTAATGTCAAAACTAACCGAAATCGTTACTATCAGCCGAAGCAGAAAACGAAACACAAGACGGAACATGTATTACGAATAGATGGTTTTTGTAGACTACAGTGGACATTATACATGCTCTCTACGGTTCCGCAAAGCCTGCGCACAAGCAATAAATACTTACTCACCTAGCAATAAATGTAAGTACTTTTAAAGAATTAAGCGCGCACTAAGCAAACGAATGAAACAATTACATGTGGAGCGTGAAAGGAAAGCGTATTAATTCAATACGGCAGTTGCGCTTTTTTCTTATAACTTATTTTCTGGCTAAAAATTGAGATACACCTATAGATTTTGTACATCTAATCGATCTTCCTGGGATGGCACTAGAAAGAAAGCGATATTGCTATTGCTTAGCACTCTCGTTGTGAAGATTTGAGCAAATATTCTTCTCGCTGATTGTAGTTAATTCTTGTTTTTTTACGAGCATCATTTATGGTTGTTATAAATTGTTAATTAAACAGTCAAATCAATAAACAATTAGCAAAATCCATTTTAAAGCGCTTGAAACCAACTCATAATGTGGCGAGAGGCAACATTTAGATGGATTAGCGCGCTGATTGGGTTTCATGATTGAAAATTCAAAATTTGGACCATTACGCTAAAAAATTGAAATTAAAACTCAAAAGATCTTTTTTGCCGTGGCTTCAACTGGACGGCTAACTCGATGCTCCTTGGCAGTATAGTTGCTTTCTGTTTGTACAAATTATCTTTGAATGTGTATACCTGCCAGGGACTTGAGTTACAACGTAGAAGACGAGTCTCACATGAGTTAAAAAAAGATGGAGGGGAATGCCATCGTCATCTTCATCAAGGCAATGGCGAAAGAGAGTCCTGCGAACTTACCGTTACGTGCTAAAACAGTAGCTGTGTTTGGCATTCCACTGCCTTCTCATTCAAGGCTAACCCTCGATGATCACTCTTTGTTAAACCAAGGACCTCATAATGAGTTCCAAGTGAACTATGCGATCATTGCGGCGTCGTTAACACGCTGGAATCGCAATGTTATGTTTTTGTGTCAGCGGGTTCGTTACTCCTAATGGCGAGCGTACTTCGCTCTTCAAACCTTGCGACCCTTGCACAGCTGTTTGCTCTCCATTTCAGTAAGCAGTGAGACAATGGAGTCTTACATTCGAAAGACCGCTAACGTTCGCCCGCGACATTAATATAGAGATTGTGTCAAAAAGCATGCTTTTTTCTATTATAACCGACAAGGACGCAGAAGTTGCCGTCATTACCATATGGAAATACATTATAAATTTTAAATGTAAAAGTTTCAGCAATTCAGTTGAGCCTATATGGTCCGTTGAGCTATATCAGGCGTACGTGGCATTAACACATTCGGTGATGCCATTACAAGTCAGAAATTCATATTGATGGAATAAAAGGTTCTAGTGGCTGACGGTTTGCGTCGGTCAGAGTTCTGGTCACTGATAAGACATTCAAGTAAACATCAATCTTGTTACCAGAGCGGCGGATAGGCTGAAGTTATGTGCGCGAGCTTGTTGTTAGGTGTCTTCATTTTCTTCAGGTACTACTTTCGATAGCTTGTTATGTTCGGAATCTTTGCATGCTTTCGCAAATCCTTCTGATAATAGAACTGTGTGACACTTGCAGATCTGTGAATAAACTAACACTCCTGTTGTAAACAAAACCTCTACATGTTGTTTGGATTTCGGGTACTCGAATTAATGCAAAAGTGCTTTCGAAGCTAAATGCGAATGGTTCCGAAGGGCTAGCTAGTTTGCCTTTAAATATAGATCTTAAACGTTTACAAGGAAATCCTGTAGTAGCGCAATGATGCCTAATTAGGTTTCCGGATGCCATTCACCCGGCTGAAACAGGTTGATATATATATATATATATATATATATAT
>MNPL01021386.1:1400-16191 GCA_002081605.1 Tropilaelaps mercedesae
GTCATGTCTGTCGTGATTGTGTGAATTAGTAGTCCGTCTTTTAGGGACGAAAGCGCACCCGACGTTCGATAGCGGCGCAGGCCGGAGAAGGCCGCCCGCCATGTTGCGATCATCTCGCGCCAGTCCAGAACTAGACCTGGCGTCTGCCTAAGGAATTTACGCGATTAACGATAAACACGTGAGTCCGCCGCTGACGATCGACTCATCGGAGAGAAGGACGTGTCAACATTCCGAGATAAACTTAGCCGTCGTCATGTTCGTGAGCGGGCGGCGGCGGGGGCGGCGGCGGCGTCCGTGCTTGCGTGGCTGGGCTTTGAGATCGTCTAGTCGGTCAGTGCAATAGAACAGGCAAAGGTAACGAGACGGCCGCGTTGGCTAACGAGGTGTCGCGTGGCTTTGGTATAATATAACTAACTAGTAGAACGTTAATTAATGGCCACTCTCGACGTCTATAATAGGTAGGCAAGTGCCTGGACAAACAAACCGTCGAAGCGGTTTTGAAGCGATGAGAAATGCTTGCGATGCGTAACTCAGTGAGGTCAGATTACGTCGGTGCGTCCGACGAGAATCTGCGGTTGGACTTGGCCGATCGCAGGTTAGGCTGATCTTGATGAAGATTAACAAACAAAATGAGACTATTTTGTAATAATAATAATAATAACAATTATTCGTGCTAATTAGGTTGAAAAACGCGATATTGTTGAAGTGTAATAAAGTTACATTGATTTCCCTAACCACCAATCGTACTTCACCTCTGGTATATATCGTGATGATGATGAAGTCACTTTTATTTTGACCTATTTACGAACAGGCTGAAAATCAGGATTACATCAGACTTGCCATTGAAAGCTCTTTCTATCTTCTTTTTTTTTTACCGTAGAACTCACGAAAACGAACAGCTAATTAATTCCTCTTTGGTGCTACTTAAAACTGCGAACACACCGTTGGTAAATCGGTTGTGAAGACTCAAATGGAGTTATTTCATCTATTTATTATTTTCACGTATTTATTTTTCTCATCGTGTAATTGAATTCATCGATGATGATTTACGAAAGCTGCCATTTCACAGAGCTGTTGCATAAACGTGATAGACACGCAAATAAATGATAGTAAATAGGTCTGACAACACGATAGTGCCCGTCCCCGTTGAGGCATAACCCTTTATTTCAATCAAATAAAACCATCCCACTGATAGAAATGTTGGCACGAGTTCAACCGCCGCCCACGGCGTCATAAACAAACGACCGATTAGGCGGCTAACGTTGAGCGTCTCAACGCGGCGGCGCGCGGAAACACATCCACCGTCCTGTCGAAACCTGGAAACGCATGAACCGCAGGACACACGAGTCGGAACGCACTTCAGCTCTGCCATCAGCGTCGTAGTGTACTCGTGTAGTGTTTTCTGAAAACGGAAGCACACACAAAGTGCAGCCCTTGCGTGATGTTGTGCGAGGTCGGTCCAAACGAACCTCGAGCGACGCCAACGTTGTCAGAGGACATCAGAGACAAAGCACCATCATCCGAAGTTGTCGGATCGACGTTAACGGTTACGTAGAAATACGCCGCGTAGCGTCGACGGCCGCAGAAGTGCCTTGCCCAGCGTCGCCCCTTCTGCCCGCGGAAAACTCATTGTCAACTAATGAACAGAAGAGAGCCTCAGTTATTCTTCCTTCATTTGTCTCACACTGTCACGGGTCGACTAAGCGGCGCGTTGTCACGCGGCAGGTCACGGCACCCCGGCGTTCTGGCAGCAGTCGTCACGGAACAGTGCGAACTCAGATCCACTTTGATGGATAGGCATAAGAAATGAACTACAGTTTCACAGCGCTGGATATATCTCCGATTAGATAAAGGCTAGAGCGTCATAAACGCATAAACATCGTCAGCTGATCGCTTGAGGTCGCGTACCGAAGGGTCTGCCGCACCTGGAACAGGGATCTTACGTCAAGATATGATTCTGTTCCATGGGGACCACCAGATCGTCGTAATCGAATCGGCCGACTAACAAGGACGCACGCGACGACGCGCTAACAACTCGACAATGAACCTCATCGAGTTTTACGGCGTGTTTAGAGATATCCACATTGAGAGTACTGCGCGTTCGTTGAGTACTGCGCGTTCGTTGAGTACTGCGCGTTCGTTGAGTACTGCGCCAGGTGTCAATACGTATGAGTAATCTATGTTGAAGCCGTCCATATTGAAGTGCGTACATATTGAAAAAATAGTTCGTATCGAACGAAGTTCATCGAAGGGAAGCAAGAACGCCAAGAGTGGCAACAAATTGATTCAATTTGTGGGGTGTAGCTGTTATTCATGAGCTTGCTCTGCGTCCGGATGCTAGGGTACTACTAGTTTGTGTCCAACGAAGCTGGAAAATTGAATCCCGCGAAGATTGGCACGCGCCAACAAGCGTATAAGTGCGATTTAAAGACGCTCACCGCAAAATTGTTACGTCAAGTCAAGAATATGGTTATCGTTGGCCGAAGGGCGATGCTCATGTTGATTGTGTGGTCTCATAACATCGCTCGTCACTCAACGGATGTTTAGATTGTATTAATGGTGGTTAACGGCAATGCGCTAAAGAGCACTAGTTAAAAATTGTGCGTAATATTAAAAATTGCCACTGAAAAAACGATTCAACCAAAGAATTTCTGATCGAGTCCTTCACAAGCAACGTATAAACTAACAAACATTTTTTCAACAAGATCTCATATACATATATATATATTTGGAGCACCCTGTATTTGAAAGTTTTCCAAATAATTCACCCTTAATTATATTACGCTGTTCTCGTTTTCAAGAGACCCTTCCCTTGACCTGAAATCGTCCTTCTCTCTTTACAGAAGCCAACAGGCGCGGTTGTTTCTGATCGAATACGAAGAATTCATGTAAGAAAAACAAATGCTACGTCTACTGAGAGGAAGTACAACGTAAAAATATCAACTCTGGTCAGCCAGAAGGCTGAGTATGATGTTTTACTTGTCGAGCGCCTTGTCGCCAGTGGTCAAGTATGCGTACGCCTGCCTGTCCGAACGGATACGCGTACATCTAAATCAAGAACGATTGTATTAAACCTGGAAGAGCTATTGTGGTGACAGCTGTCATATCCACTTCCAGGTCCAGTTCGTAGACATCCGTCCACATATAAACTGACCAAAAAACGACTTGGTCAGCGATTCCTGCTGCAAAACGCACTACTTAATAAAGCAATGGAGCTGCTGCACCTGTTGAGTAATCATGAATTTCGTCTGTGGTCGACGCTTGGCTGGGCACTCTTAGCCAGCGAGTGAGCTCATACAGGGTGGACCCTAAATCTAATTTTTAGTTTTAAATGGTAGTACGAGTAGCTGTCACAAGAACAAACGCTAATAGAGGAAAAAAACAGTCTAGAAAGATGAAAACTATGCGAGGCTTCATGAGATTACGTAATGAAGAAGCACGTAATGAAGGCACTAATTATTGAAAGGCTTTCTAGAATAGCATTTTTTTTTTTTAATTACGGTCTGACCTTGACAAGCACAACCTCGACAGACCCAGCTAAGGTCCAGTTGTGCTGAATCATCTGCTACAATAAACGCTGAACAAATATCAGACCAATGACGACCCAAAGCAAAACCGTATTATAATTACTGTATAACCTATTTCATAGTTGTTTTTCTTAGTTGCTATTATATATATAGTTATTATTATTATTATTATTATTATTATTATTATTATTATTATTATTATTACTATTATTATTATAGATATTATATATATATATATAGTTTGTTTTACTTGGTTCTTGCTTTGGTTCGTGCATGACCCAACATATCCAGAGTCTAGTGAGGTTCGGTCAGCCTTCCAAGAGATACAAATAGGCCGCTTTGGCTATGATCACTTCGATTCGCTTAGAACTGTCTTTCCAGACTCTTTATATCTCGCTATTTTACGATACATGCTCACGTATACCTTTTTGATTCGATGCGCAGAACGTAACAATATGACCGCTCGTACGTTGTAGAATCTCTATAGTTTGATCGGATCTAAGCGCGTGGCCGTGGGGGGCTGTCAGTGGTGCATTGGCATCGATTGAGATATCCGTCCAAATCGCCATTGAGCAATCGCTAAGTGACGAGGGCATATTTGTGATGGACGTTAATAGCACTGTACGTCGTATTCCTATTATTACCATGCTGTATATATATATATATCTGTATATATGTATGTATATTTACATTTTTCCTTTTTCCGCTGTGCAAAGTAGCGAGAAGATCCGGGGGACGGGGGAGGATAGGCCCTTGAGTGGGATTGTGCGCGTGCTTCGTATTGTGTATCAATAATATCCGTCATTTTTATGATGTTCGACACTTCCAACGCGGAGATGAACGGTGTTGAGGTAGTTACGCAATGTGAGCTGGACTTAGCGACGAGAGTTTGCCAAAACTGTTCAATGTCGATTTCGTCGGGCTCCGATCATCTCGCCGCGACAGAAAACTGAAAACGCAGAAAATCTGGCTAGCCGTCAGTGGCACGGGGAACGAACCGGCGTCGCTGTTATTTCTGAGGGAACATGCAATAATAGCCACTCGGTGGCTGGCTCAAACGCCCCCTCTACTCTTCTCGCTCTGCTCGGTCCCTTCGGTCATTTCGCTGCTGGATTTGGTGTAGAGGAATGCCAGTTACGGTTATAATTGCAGACGTTAGAGATTCAATTTGGCGCCACTCATAAATTTCGATGAAACAACCTAAGCACCGAAGTATCGAACCGAAGAGAACCTAAAGCAAGTCTTGGTGACACTTCGTAGAAATGGAATGTAAACACACACACACACACACACACACACACATGTATGTACGCATGTACATTGAACAACTGCGTATAAACAGTACAGTACAGATATATACAGTACAGTATGAAGCACATCATAGGAAAGCCATAAAATTGATTTCTCAATCAATTAGCGTGTCCTCAACTTGAACTTAACTGAACAGACACGACCGACGCTAATATTTATTGATCGAAAATATTCACACGCGAATCAGTATTCATCTTTAAATAGCCTAAAGTAAGTTTTCTCTTGAACTTATATTCGAGAGAAACACGAAAGTCTTGGCTGCGTAGAGTCAAGTAAGTTAAGTCCATTAAGGTTAAAGGCAGGCTCAGCTATTACTCGGACGCAAGTCAAATATCGAGAAAAACATAACTGAAGTTTCCTCAAGCGAAAATCCTCGTTGCGATTGTGAGGCGTACGCGAAGATTAGTTTTTGTCTTAAAGGCCATGTGACTCGATAGAATGAGAGTGCAACGCATTCAAGGAGGAATAGGGTGCGAATGGCGGGAATATTGAACGGCTGGTAACTTCTGCTTGAGCACTGGTTCTCTACTAAGAGAAATTTGAAATGACAAGAAAAATCATCTGCATGGCAAGTTAGTTTAATGGCGCCTTTTTTTTTTTATCGCTCGTGTTTCCTTCTTTTTCGTTAATTAATATTTTTATTGTAGACGAACTGCACACTTTATTAGTTCGTACATGACGTTTTCTAGCTATACGACAAAAAAAAGTGTTGGCGACATGTATCTCGCTAGTGGCAGGTTGCTGGAAGGCTGAACGGCCTTGAGTACGCATGAAGCCACCGAGGAGAGTTGTTTGGTGGCCTTCAGCTGCAACGCCTCGACCCCTCCTAGTCCACGGTCGACTAAATGCCTTTCCCTTAGCATTATAGCGATCCCTAGTTGACGACACTGTTAGTTAATTCCGATTGAATGCCATGCTAGAATGGCACGCTTCCATGGTAGAATGCGCGCCAATGTGGATCTACATTCTCTGCGTGCCAATGTCCCGTTGCCTCTGTCATGGCTGAACGGACAATAATCATTAAGGAACGGTGTCTCGGTTGACTGGTTCGTTAAATTTCGCTTTCATCGACCGATTTTCGGAATGTGTACGAGCCAGCGAAAATGTGCTGTCACTTGGCCCTGGTGCATTAGCTGTTGTTTGCTAAGTCTGCAAACACGCACGCGCATTAGAACTACGCACGATTTTTCTACAGCTTACACGGACGGCGGGGCAAGTTCTGCTATTTAGTTACCGGCACTACATCGGCGTACCGACCCCGCTCGTGTGCACGGCATCGGTGGTGCTGTAGTCGTAAATTCTGGTTAGAAAAATATTATTATCCCTGTGGTGAGACAATGTACACAGCATCGCTACCGCATGATGTTGATGTCTGCTTTATGTCGTTTTTACGGTGGTTGACGCGCAAGAAACGACGCGTGGCGACCCGTTGGAAATGAACGCTCATGTACTCCGCTCAGACTTGCATAGAAACAACGATTGCCGTTCGCGTTTCGACGACCTCAGGGTGAAGTGCTAACGTCCACCGCCACAGCTTGATTGGTGGGTGCCCGAGGCGAACTTGCATAAGTGGACTAGCGAACAGCAGAAACGTAATCGAATTTCTGCATGGCGGTCATAACTTCAGAGGGTTTGAAGCTTTTCCGCGTGGATCAGTCTAGAATGTAAAATGAACTCGCCATTTTGTGTGTGTGTGTGTGTCAAAAACAGCTACAAATCGTCACATCGTGTTTCTTAAATGGCGGTGATAAACACCAACGCGAGAAACATGTAACCAAAGCCAAAATTTGTTGTGAAAAAAATTAACTTCATTTATTTCCTTGTCTCGATTTTTTTCAACCTTATACGAACAGCCGGTTTCGTACGTGACCCATAATTCTGCTTAATGTCATAGTTTTTTTTCTTGACCAAAAAAATAGATTAACTTTTATTAACATAATAATATGTCGTAGAGGGGAATATCAAACGGCTTACGTCGTAACTGGATCTTTGGTTTGTCTAAGAACGAAACATCTAGAAACGACGCGTAAGAACAGATGTAATTTTCAATCGCAATTTAAGTTTCTATTTTTACTTTTTTCCCCTCTCTCTCCTAGCAGCTTTATCTCCGTTTGTCTCTCTTTCTCGTTTTGCCCTTCTTGCTTTATTAAAATAACAACACACATCAAAGATATACATTCCGCCATAGACTTCATCCGTGAAGAACAAGGCTAGAACGAGCGTCAGTTGCCGCTTCGCCAGGAGCCGAACTCCGAATCACGGTGAAGGCAATCAGACCGACAGAGATATGGCACGATAAGGGCCACTTAACCCAGTACTTAACGACTGGCGTCTCGTCGCCTGTTTTTGGTCATCATCAGGCCGACGCCACCGATACGGTGCTCCAGTTGTCGTTGTCGACGCGCCGTCTATGACGACGCGGCTACATAGACCAATTAAATCGCATTATATCACGCGGTGTCACATACGAGCGTGGGGCTGATGCGAAATTATCGTTAATAACGGACAGAACAGGACTGAACGCAACGAACGGAGGAGGAAGACTTTGACTAGGGCCAGTGACGTTATGGTGATGGAAAAGGCCATGTTAACGAGAAACGCACGAGACGACGACGACAACACAACGTCGTCAACCGATACCAACTGCGTTTGCTCCGGTTGTCCGCAACACTAATAAATACACATTCGAACAGAAGACCGAAAACGCTCTGAATGTAGATGAGGTGAGATGGGGGGGGGAGGAGGGTCATTTTTCCCTCAATCGGTGCGTTCTTGGACAGTTTTTTTGGACAGTTTTGGCCGGGTGAAATTATACTGCTCGTATTATACGCATGTAACAGCGTAGAATGTAGCCTACGTGGCCTATCCAGGATAGGGTGCAGGAACGCGTCCTGCCGCCTGCGACCTCGGGCTGATGAATTCGAGGTGATGCGAGGAGACGACCTCCACGAAGAGCTCCACTCCAGACAGCGTTACGAGCATTCTACCCACGACAGGACATCGACTCCAACCCTGGATCGGCATCCCGGACTCCTCATCGTCCTTGAGTATGTTCGCTTTAGCACCAGCCGACTGAAGGTCGTCCTGGTCGACACAGACCAAGTTATTCACGTGTACTCGAATAAATACGCCATCCCAACTTGCGTACGCACCTGCCCGTGAATAAACGGCCATTCTATCAGTGACGTATCGAGTATGACCCCGCCCGCTGACAAAATACGATTCCACGCCGTCGTTAGCTAGACAATATCAATCCAACCAGACAATCGAAAGGGGTATAGCTAGACCGTCGCAGGACTGAAGGGGTTCTTCCATTTGGAGGACGTTACAGCGGAAGCTGTAATGGGCGTATGGCATTAACGCTTTAGCAGTCATTGCCAGTGCTTAAGTTAGCAACATTACCGGCTCAATACGAACCGGATTCATTTATTATCGCCCTCTGCGGCAATTTATTTGATCGGCGGTACCAAGTGACTGCCAGATGGCTCGGATACCTTCTCTGATATTTGTTCATTTGATCGTTGAGCGACGGCCCTTTTCAACATCGCGGAGTTTAGCCATATCGTTTCCTTGAAGTCTTGCACGCACCTGAGCACAAGTTACTGCTGAACAACCCCCATGTTTGTCCGATACCCCGCGTATACTAGAAGTCGTGTAGTAACTATGGGGGTTTGTGCATCGCAAGTAACTGCTGTCAACGCTAATTGACGACAAGCGAATACATCTTCACAGAGGGGAAAAGCTCTGTCGGTAAATATTCCCATAGCTCATGTAGGGATTGTTTCGGATTCGCAGTCAGTGGCGCGTACATACGATCAGAAGTGCTGTCGCATACTTTTCGCGTAGACACAGACTTTTCGCGTATTTTCAGTCTCGTTTTCCGCAGCGACGTTCGCTGTAATCTGAGGGAGCTATAGTTCGCATTGTATGTGACCTTCGTCGAGGCGCCATCTCCCGTGTTCCAAGATGGCCCGTTCCGTTGTTCGGATGATCAATTTGGTAATTAAATCCGTTTTTTCTGTCACTATTTTTTTAAATTAGTTTTTTGTTTGTTCATCTACGGACGCGCGTGCTACTATCTCGAGGAAAGTTATAGTTAAATTACGGCTAGTTAGAACTGCGCATGCTATAACACGCCAACGACGAATATGGGAATTCCCGGTACAGATCAGACCTTCGTTACGCTCGCTGATTGGCCAGACGCATGGTCAGAGGCATTTTTTGTTGCTGATCTCTGATACTTGCACACCCAGCAGAGTTGAACCGTATACGTTTCATTTTAATGGTCGTACATTAGGGATTCGTAAAACACTAACCTTCCATCGGAGTACTCGAATAGATGACTGTTAACGGGCACTCCTTCCAGCTGAGAGCAGTACAGGTGACGACCCTGTCTGGGAGTTGATATTTTCGCAAAGTGACAAAATTATGGAGGCACTGCGACCACCAAACGCCCAGAATGGCAGAGTCGGGAATTTTTGGTTTGATAAAAACGGCTATTCATTTTTCGTGACAATTAAGCGACACTCGACGGCGGCGGAGGCGACACCCTTCGGGTGACGAGTCGTTTGAGCTCTCTTCGAAGGAATAAATGTTGGTACCATTTTATGGCGTTTTTCAGAAACGTTCCTAAAAATAGCAGCTCGTGTTTGTGCATGCCATACAAGTGACTCACGTGAGGTGTACATTGAAATGCACACGATTATGAGGGCCTCACTAGTCGATGTTTACGCTATCGTTCGTATTGCCTCTTCGTGTCGGCGTCTCGTCATCGATTGTCCGATTGAGAGAAAAACACAACCAGTTTCATGTACGTATACAGGTGGAGCTATCGAGCGCGAAGCACAGCTGGATTTGACGCGTATCCGAAATTTTGGCCCTCGAGGGTGCAGAACACGTACAGACTCGCATCTGTCCTTCGAAGTATCGAGACGACCACGATATCTGTTGACCGCATTTAGAGTGTACGCCGGCTCTTGTGGAGCAATAAAATGACACGACATTGTCGATCTTCGTGTTTGGAGTACATTTCAGTGGGAGCCATCGCTAGGCTGGAATTTGAAGAGCGGACATAAAGCGATACGGTGGGTAAAGCGGAAGAAATGCCAAATTGAATCGATCAGAGAGAAGAATTGCGATCGCTCACTTATTCGTAGTGGCGTCATCAACATATGCTAAATTCCTAACAAAAAAGGCCAATATATCTCGTTGAAATCGACAGAGATGCGTCTGTCGACCTGCAAGATGCTGGTGGTTGCCCGCAGAACGATAGCAAAACGATATTGGCCCTTAGTCCTCAACGATACTGCTCATAAAATAGCTGCAGCATCTGATTTCAAACGGCTATGGAAAAAATCGTCATTGAAAAGCATTATTCCTCATTGAAGGTTGACTCAGGTAAGGTCAGGACCACTTGGCAGCAGCGGCAACATTAGAAATGATCCAGCGTCGATCCGAAACGACGAAGAAGGTTAGCGAACACAAACGGATCATTAAAATTTCGACAAAACTCATTACCGCCGTACGGCCAACATGATCGTGCTTTAACCAATATTTTCTTTTTCCCGTAGCTGCGAGAAGACGAACAACTCTTACCTGCTGACTCTGCCTTTCGTGTAACCGCAGAGAAGCTGACTGTACAGTAATTTGTCTTGCCTGCCGAGATAATTTACGAGACCTGTCTTAGCTCGCCGCAGATAGCATATATTAGAGGTCACATCAAGGTCACATCATGAGCTCACCACACAGAATGGGGTATTTTCAGCAGGACAGTGTAACAGTTCGACAATGGAGATCTTCGGAAGCATCGTTTCTCAGAATGCGTTTTCGAGCTGGTAGAAAGTTTTCTGTTCCAGGTTTCAGGCTACAGTAAAATCGCCTAAGACTCAGGCCTTTTTCCGTATAGATTCGTGTATTTATTACTTGAAAGCATAATTACGTTAGCACCACCTGTCCCGAACAAATCCATAACACCCCAGTGGAGTATAGCCACACGGACAGGTCACCTATAAACATTATATGGCGGATTTTTCGGTGGTGTAAGAGTGACTTGCATTTGCGTGGCTAATAAAATCCAGCGAACCCCTTCACGTTTAGCCTTCTTCGTTTGTCGACGCTTCCCTTCCCTTCTACCCAAAAGTAACCATGACTTGTTCTCGTTAATCGTTTCATATTCCCGTTTTATACCGTTTTTATACACATCTTGGTCACGTCCTTGACCCAAACGAATCTTCCAGCTAAGCTTCTGGATTACTTTGCATTTTGAGCCTCTTAAAATGTCACTCGTCAACGATACGGCCCGCCGTCCACCCTCTCCTCCCGTGGAACGCCCAGTATTTACCATCACACGCAACAAAACATCTTTAATGTGTATTAGCTATGGACGGCGTTCGAGAACGCTCCGGTTCGGTGACGCAGGACACTCGATTTCGCCAGTAAGTGCGACCCCGACGGGTAGATCGCCATTCGTGGGAGAGATGCGGATCTACAGTGAATTTTTGGCCTCTGCCGTCGTCAATATCGACCTGTGAAAAAGTTTACGGTAAGTCGTTCTATTCAGTTGATCCTTCAGCCGCCTCCGCCGCCGCCGCCGCCGCCGCCGCCGCCGCCGCCGCCGCCGCCTGTCACTTTCTACTGCGTACAAGCGCTGAAACGTCGTCGTAGGAAGCTTCTCGTAAGCTTTCATATTTCTCGTGGCTGTGTTTCCCGTTTGTTTCATCGAGCGCGTCCCAAAGGTCGTTTAGTACCCTTCAAGGTTCGTGGCAGTACCTTATGTAGTAGAGTGGAACTGGTTAGAAGTTTCATTATTATTATTATTATTGTTCGCTAATTAGAATCAGATTGAAGCGCCGAATGAACGCGTACAGTTCCTAAGCAGCAGCTGACGATGACCTTTTTGGAACTGCCTCTACGGTAGTAGCTTGTCGCCAACAAATAAACACACTTCACATTACTCGTTCTTCGGAACGAAAAGCAAAGCGAAACGTTTCAATCACGAAACTATTCACTAATAGTTAAAAACTATCAACTACATTTCTGACCTACTACACATGCCAATCCTGTTTCGGTTACTCATACCAGAATGGCAATGGCCCTCGTTACCAGACTTCAGCCGCCCGACTGTGATGATGGCCGCGTTTATGAGCGTCTGGAAGCGTCGGCGTTTCATCGTTGTTCCTCTCTCAGTTTGTCTGTACGATTTTAACTCGTTCTCCCGGCGTTTACCTTCAGTCGGCCGTTGGAACGATCCCTTCTCGGTTTATCCACTCGACGGAGCTGCATCGACCGCCGAACGAAAACGCGAAATGGTTCGTTTTCGTTATCCGGTCCTCAATCGCTCTTCCTGGTCCTGTATCGCTCTCCGCGATAAAGAGGCAGTTCCTTGCCGGAGTCGTGGATTCCGCTGGTTCACGCACAGCGTCGGTGACGTTCGTGACAGCGTCACGTCAACGGTGTACTCGCCGGTGGGCGGTGTTCGTTGGCTGGAATTTATGCGCTACCGTAAAGCGGCGCCGGCCGGAGGGAGGAGTCTGCTTGATACGCACCGGCCATCGGCGTTCCATGCGGAGCATTCCTAAAACAGTTTCGATGTAATCCGCCTATTAAACATACCTGAGCTATCGCTGATTCTGAAATGACGCCACGCTCCACGGGTCACGACAGGCAGGAAGGAGGCCACACCGAAATGAAAAATGTTGCCCGCAAGCAACACGAACCCATTTGGGTCTCTTGAATCTCGGATCTGACCAGCTGGACGCTATTGAAACTGTTGCAATGACGCGGCTTAGACTGGTTCATAGTGTGACGCGCATTAATCAAGGCAAAGCCAAATGGGTTTTCAGGTATTGACAACGCTGATTAGGTCGGTGTTGTTCGACCTATTCATTCTAGGACTGTTCTAGGACCGTCCAGCACATCCCGAAGGTTACAGGGCAATTACGAGCAAGCCGTGCAGTTCTCA
The DNA here is from genome assembly GCA_002081605.1 of Tropilaelaps mercedesae. Classification (NCBI taxonomy): domain Eukaryota; kingdom Metazoa; phylum Arthropoda; class Arachnida; order Mesostigmata; family Laelapidae; genus Tropilaelaps; species Tropilaelaps mercedesae. The sequence goes on from MNPL01021386.1 coordinate 14,199, forward strand.
AAGATGGGTGGATGCTCGGACATGCCATTCGACTATCATTAGCGGCGGCGTCGTTCGGATCGCGCGGAGTAATAGCGTTTTTTGGCGAGCGAACACGCGGCCTTAATGTGAATACTACATCTGGGGTGGACACGCAAAAGGTGTCACGCCGATGCAGACAACAAACCTTTTTGACGCCATCCCACCACAATCGTATCGGGTTGATCGGCAGACGCGACGATTGCTCTACGAGACGCGTATGTCTCGAATCAGACAAGTACCTCAGACAAGACACCTACCTGGCTAGGTTCTGTCTTGAGGTTCCGGGTTTAAATCTCAGCCAAAGCACATCTTCAAAGATGATTGGGTCATTAGTGTCAGCACATCGCACAGTCACCGTTGAACAGCGTCTAAAGAACAGGCACGCACCTTGAAGGGAACACGCTAGCAAATCACGCACGTCAGAAGGATTCGTTCGAATAGGGATCCTGTTAAGAAGTGTCAGAAACCTACCAAGTGAGAGAGAGATGAAAAATACCTGCACAAATTGATTCTAACGTTACAAGGTCATCCATTATAGTGATTATTGTTCATCTTATTAACTAGCATGTTAAAGTAGTTCATATCCATTCTTCCAATTCATTCCATTGGCGAATTTCGTTGTATAAAAAATAAGCGCCTCGCATTCGTCTTCATCGATGCGTGTTTTTCTTGACCTTATAAAAACGCAAGTGTAATCTGTGCTTCTTGTGAAGCACAGACAGACGTGCTCTTTATGTGCGTGTCGATGTTGTTGCAATCGAGAATACGTCAGGCACGTATTTCTGTGAACTTCGGTTTTATCACATTGCCCAGAGTAGTGCAAAACTGTGCCTGCGTACAGAACATGTAAGTTCGACAAGTTCACGCTCCATTGACAATGCACCTTTCAATTAGCATACGCACAAGTTCTGACAATCGAATCTGTGCTACGGCGTGAACGCATCGTCGAAGGCATAGCCCATGCGAGGTTTTTGTGCTTTACAACACTGCTAAGCAGACTGGAACGCCAAACTGGCCTGAAAAGCTCCTACAAAAGCTGTAAAACGGCCCAAAAACTTTTTGGGTTGAGGGGTTTTGAGGCTCAAAACTTTTTGCTACTAACATTACATATTCAAAGTCATCGCGTTAGATTTGTATAATATATATATATATATATATATATATATATATATGCGTGTGTGTGAGACGCCTCTGAACCGTATAAAAACTAACAGGATCAAAAAACGCAACATTGCATGCGAATTGAAAATTAAAGAACTATTTCAAGATGCGATGGCAAGGTAAGGCCGCAAGGAACTTTCTCAATCAAGTCGTTGGTTAATACAGGTACAATCACGATACGTTACGATGATATTTTATTTTTATTTCCCGCATGATGGCCAATCCTAATAATACAAACTAAAATCGTTCTCAATAGCCACCCACTATCACGATGACACGAAGGTCTAACAACTTTGATGCTGTTGTTCTTACGTTACGGCAGTTACGGCCAACTTTTGAACTTAACGTGTGCATCTAACGGCTGCGTCGGCAATAAAAGTGTTCTAGTTGATCTCTGCGACCATTTAGACTGTACAAGAAACACGATTGCCAATAGAACACCGTCCTCACCTCGTATATAAGCGTGAACAGATAAACGAACTCTTTTCGACGATGACCTACAAGCAGGACTGTCCTGCGTCCTTGGTTGCGTATCCTGCGTTGAGCCAACGCCACGTTCCGTGACAGGTTGGGAATCAGCAGGGCCTAACCACTTGACCGTCAGGCTCGAGTGCCAAAAGCTGGACAGATTAAATCGGCGATGGGTTCATCAAAGTACCACGACGACATCTTTGCTCGATACGAAACCTGCGAAAGGCCTCTATGGAGAAAGTGGCTGCCGTACCGCTACCAGACCGCCAACGGCGTAAAAAAGTGACAAAAAACGGCATTATCAAATGTCTCTTACAGAGAGACTCGTATGATTTTGCCC
>MNPL01021390.1:0-16698 GCA_002081605.1 Tropilaelaps mercedesae
TATATATATATATATATATATATATATATATATATAGATGTATGTATATATATACACATCATGGCGCTGACGACAACGCAAGACAACGATTGAATTCAGCGTGACAACGTGACAAAAATGGTGCACGGGACGGCCGAGCAGGCGCCCTGCAACATTCCGGAGATGTCGGTAGATGCGTTCATTAGTGACATGAACGCATTCGTTGCAGTTGCACTAGCGTGAGGCTCACGTGCATCGACTTCACCCGAAGCTTCATCCGGAGCTCAGTAATGAGACCACGTCGGGTTTAGCCCGAGTTGTGTCTGCTTGTTAGAAGAGCTCGTGTTCGCCCTTCGTTTCACGTCTAGCGAAGAAAAGAGACAGCACCTATGCAGTGTTTACACCTACACAGGCTGGCAGGTGTTTGTTGCTGCGCTTGGTCACTGGGTCTTGGTTAACTGGTTCTGCGCGCACACGGCGGGCCGGAGAGGTTCGTGGTTTCGAAGCGTTCCCCAGCTCTTGTCACCCGTATACTCGTCCACCTGTCTCGGTATTCCGCGCCCATCGATAAGGAAAACTGATGTATAACAGCTGACAGTACATTAATCCGTAGAATACCGTGGCCTTGTCTCTTCCTGGAACAGCTGACTGTGTTCCATTGATAGCGTCGTCTATGAAACACAAAAAACAACGGCGAAATTAATTTCTACACTGATCACATGAATATTCAGATAGGAATACAAAAGTATTTTTCCATCTTTTCATATGTATTTAATAATGCCATAGAAAATTTACACCTTACCACGTGATTAGTCTTTGGAAGCGTTTCGCCAATTCTCTTGGCAACGTAGTCAAATTTTTCCCAAAAATTTTGTTAGAATTTTGTAAGATATTTTCGGAGCGTTTTTAAACAGATTCTTCAAAAACTCTTAAGCACATTCCCCGGAAAAGTTTTAAAGAGATTTTCGGCAATACCTTCAGTGAAACATTCGACATTTGTTCTAAATTTTCCTTGTTGCTGTTGCAAAAAGGTTTTTTTGTTAATCCGTCTCCAAACATATTTCCCACGCTCACCTTGCTAGCCAGATCTTGTTGGACGTGCAGGTCGGCGAGACATTGAGCGACTGTACGCGAACTCTCCAAAGCCGACATCGCCACCTGTGATAAGCGCGACTCATATTGGGCCAGCCGTGACCGACACGACGGCACATGCCGCGCCAGATTGCGAAGAATTAACGCCGCCGTCAGACGAACGCTTCGGGTCACGGGATGCTCACGCTCGTCAGCGGCGTCCCGATACGCGTGGAACGAAGCGGCGTGGCGTCGAATCGCGTGCGCGGCCGCATCAGCCGCGTAGCCCGGATGGGGCGGCGGTTGGGCGGGCGCCGGCAGGCTGGCCGCTCCGAACTGGCTGATCTGTTGCCGCCGGATCGCCTGAACGTGCAGGTGCGCATCCGAGCAGTGGCGCTCTTGAACGTGTGTGCACAGCGACAGGCGCCGTCGGGCCATGCCATCACAAGACTCTTTGTCGCCGGACACTCCCCACTGGCAGAAGAGGCTCTCACGTGCCGAGTCTACACCGCCCGGTGGGGCCTGCGCTCCACTGCGCAAGCCCCCGCGCAGGCCCACGTGAGCGTAGACTGCATGTAGGAGCACGTGACGCGCGGAGACAAACGACTGATCGCAGCCCTTCCATTCACAATGGTAGCGTAGCACTCGCTTCTCGACGACCGGCGTTGCTGGAGCTGGCGGTGGAGCTAGCCGAGGTTCCTCCTGGGGGACGTAAATGAGTTGTTATGATGGGGTACCATGAGACGGACGAAAAACGCCCATAGGGTCACAGGAAGTGATGAACGTAGTAGATTAGTAATTTCGTCGCGTTCGGACTGGCATATGCAGTTCGCGTCCGCTGACTATCTGGCGTATCTATTTGTAATTAGATAAATATTTGAATATTAAACATAAATATTACTTATATAGCATTGGGAGATCCGCAGAAAGAAAAGCGATTGCGTGGCGCTTAATTTATTGTTAGAATTCTTGGGAGAATGAACTTTCCATGTGCGATCGTAACTTGTTGCTCAATAGACACCCTCCGTGCACACACATCGCGTTCTAAATCTTAAACAACCATTCTTCGACATCTAGCCGAACTGCAAAATGTCATCGGAAAACTCGATTACAAACAGCAGGGTAATTCGTTTGGTAGAACTAATCTGCTATATGAGAAAAAAAATATTCCAGAGTATCAATATATGTGTTTGTCACATGTGAAGTAACACTGCCCGTGTTCTTCGCTCTTTCTTCGCTTTCGGTGTTCTGCTAGCTTTTTCCGCCTACCTTCCGAAGATCGATCGTCGGCGGTAGCTGAGGCTGTACGACAGACTCAGCGTTTGCTGTTGTCACCTGGAGCGGTTTAGCGGCTCCGTCCTGGACCGGCTTTGTCCTGTCGATGACGTCGCCCTGACGCTGCGGGGCCGACTTGGGATGGCCTACCAGGCCGGCCTCTCTGGCTGGACTGACTATCGAGTCCTTCGTGACAACCACAACGCCACCCACCGCCAAGTTATTACTGGCGCCAGAAGCTACTGTGCCGGTCGTGGGCATCTGTACGGCGACACTTCCGCTGGCTGCACTCGTCCCGCATTCGCTCGTCTTCAAATCGCCGTTGGTGTGCAGCTGCAACAAAAAGAAAAAACGACGTCCGAAGAATAAGAATAGTGGGAAGAATAAAACACGGGTACAGGACTGGTCTGCTTGGCCTCCCTCGGCATAAACGCGGTTTCTTCACCAAATCGTCACTGGCTGGCTAGTAGGAATAATTTGCATGAAACCCACCAGCGCAGCGCCAGCACCTCTGAGGGCCTTGTCGTAACACTGCACACCGAACGCGATTGTTAGATATTCACTTTTCGGTGTAAGATCGGACAGCTTCGGAGCGCTGCCTGCTCCTGCCTAATCACTCTGGCCGACAGTCTGGCCCGTGTTTTGACAAACTTCCAAAAGATTGATCAGCTTGATGCGTCGATCGGGTCTCCAACCTTCGACTCACCTTCACCGACGGGTGGGCCGGATCCCTCTCCTGGTCCTGCATCAACTTCATTCTCTTCGCGTCCGTGTTATTGTTGTTGGTTACGATGGCACCGCCGTGGCCCCCGGTCGTTGTTGCTGCGGTAGCATTCATATTGCCGCTGATCGCATTCCCGCTATTCGAATCGTCGGCAGTACCATTGTGAAGGAGCTTCGATAACGTTGAATTCGGGCTGTTCGCCAGGCCACCCGGTTGTTTCTCCTGAGCAGAACAGACACGCATATGAGAAATCGCGTTAATTTGGCCGTCCAGCGCCCCGCCGCCCCTTCACGGCCAACCTCTCACACCCATCCGGGCCATCGGCTGCCGCTAGCATTTCTTCGTATCGCCATGACCGCGAAACCGGACTCTAGCCGTCTATGTGTCTATTTACCCGTCAGGCGCTGCCCACGTACCTGGCCGGCGTCCTGCTTGTTCGAGTCCTCCGACCCAAAGGTCAGTCGTCTCTTGCGAACTTCTATGGCAGCCGTGCCCGACAGGCCGGGCGCTTCCCCGTTGGGCAGCGCGAGCCTGCTCTCCAATGAAGGCACGACGGTCCCGTTATTTGTGCTCGCGCTAACGTCGACTGCGCCGTTGCCATTAACTGCGGCCGCGCCCCGCTGAACGGACTGATTCGGTGTTCCTCTGTCAAGGAGGCCATTGAGGAGCGGCGACGATTTGTAGATCTTCGGGTTGCTGGCGGCCGCTTCGTGGTTGCCATTGGTCTTGAGCATGGCCGGCGCGCCAGTGCCTGGCGTCGGTTTTGTGGTAGCTGCGTCTTCTGGCTCGACCCCTCGGCCGGGCAGGCTCTCGGATGCCGTGTTCTTGTCGGCGACGCCGTTTAGGTGGGTCCCCGTACTGGTACCAACCCCTGGGACATCCTCGCCTCTGGCGGCTGTCGGAACCACGGGTGTCGCAGGTGTCGCGGCGGCTCTCTGCGCAGGTGTTGGAGGCGCTTGAGCGCCTTCAGGTAGCGCCGCCCTAGCACTACCCAACGCGGCCTGTTTCTGGAGGTTCCGCGAGACCTAGAATCGTTCATGAAGTTAACGAGAAACAAGATTCGTATTGCAAAATACTAGGTGACGTTTAGATGCGCTTACATACAGGTCTAACGGCTTTCCTGGATCAAATAGGTTCACTGGATCAGAACAGCGTACCTGATCAACGTTTGGCCCGATCCGCGCGTATCCGATCGGATCAGGTTAACGTATATGATCAAAGTTTGGATGTCATCAGCGTATCTAATTGAAGTCAGGATAAGAGCAGCGTATCTGACTGGGTTTGGACAAAAAAACCAGCACATACAATCCAAGTTAAGCTGAACGTATCTGATCGAAGTTTACATCGAATCAGCGTGTCTGATCTAAGTTTGGATCAGGTAGTCGTGTCCAATCAAAGTTTGGATCAGATCAGCGTATCTGATCTAATGTTCGATCATATACACTGATTCGAGTCCGACTGCTCAAAGTCGGATCAGCTAGCGCATCTGATCGAAGTTCACATTAGGTCAGCATGTCTGATTCAAGTTTGGATCAGCTCGATGTTGCTGAATAAAGCTGGGATCAGATCAGCGTATCCTGTCCAAGTTTGAATCCGCTGATCTGAACCCGATTAGCACTGTTCGAACTTAATGAAGATTACTTATTTGTGTCATTTGTCATCAGCTGCCCTCTCCCCGTTTTCCTCCATCGTTCTCTTGTTGTTACGCTGCTATGGCGTTATAATGGCGAATAAGACAAGTGACTCGAAGTTCGAATACCAATTGCGCGCACAGTGCAGTTCGTTACTACTGCGATTTCTGTGTTGCTCGCTTACGAGTGCGCTCAAATCGACGCTCAACTTAACTGGTCACAATCGCCACGCTACACTCCAGACACTCCAGAGTGATTAGCATACGCGGCTGCACCTCTCATCGAACTCGTGTCGAGTTCCGTGTTCAGCTCATTATCACCTCCTTGTCGACACATAGACACACGCAGACACACGCACACGCACACACACACACACAATACACAAACAGTTTCTTGACCATCTTGGCACGACTCCGGTCACCTACTCCGCCAGACACTGCTACGTTATTGTCCTCGGGACGCGACAGTAGACCGCCCCTCCTGAAACTACCACCCCAAGACCATCTACCCGACCGATATTCTGCCGTCCGCCTACGACCTACCTTACTGGCTAATAAGCTTTTAATGAGGTTCGAACTCCCCTGGCCGACACCAGAGGAGGCGGCGGCGGAAGTAGTCGTGCTCTGGACGGCGATGTTGGCGTTCTCTTCCGTGGGCTGCGGCGCGTTCACGGGGCTTGGCTGGGCGCATTGCCTAGGCGCACTGAGTTGCGCCTTGAGAATGCTGTTCCCTGAAACCCCGCCGACGGGCGCGGACGCCTCGGCCGGGCCGGCGGACTTCGCAGGGTTGGACGCGTTCGCCGACGCTAGCGTCGAGCCTGTGGCCGCGGATACGGGGGGTACTATGACAGATGACGCCGACACAGGCGAGGGAATCGCACCGGCTTTAGCGCCACCCGCCTGATCAGCTGATTCTGCTGGTCTGCTTGTCCCTAGGCTAACTACACCGACCACCGAATGTGGCGGGTCGACGAGCTGTTTTGGCGGGGTTGACACGCTAGCCTGAGAGTGCGAGGGGCTCGGCGTACTCATGGCTGTCGCTGAGAGCTACAATAACCGCAGGTACATCACACAGAGAGACATAGAGGGGCACAGACAGAAAGAGAGACAGACAGACAGACACACACAGAGAGAGAGAGAGAGAGAGAGAGAGAGAGATACGAAAACCGACGTCAAAGGGTTGGTCAGCGTAACTTGCTTCGTTTTCGCTCTCATCCATATTCTTGTATTTCTCTCAGGTGTTTGAAAATCAGGGTTGACACCATCTCACCTCCACAAGAAAGCAGAGAGAGAAAGAGACAGAGAGAGAGAGAGTGTAGAGGTGAGAGTGAGAGAGGTCGGTTGATCCACTCGGTATGTACCCATCACATCCTCGTCTGACGACGTCCGCCCAAGCCATATACGTGTGTGTCTATTAAAGACGAATCATATTCAAGTCCTGCGCCGCCATTTTGCTTCACTACAAACTACCAAGCGCAACGTCGGGTCGTGTAACCTCAACGAGGCCGCGCAGGCCCTTGCACAGGCCGCTTCCACGCGTGAAATGACTCGCGGACGGGCGACAAGCGGTGCAGTCGTTCTAGGCTAAGTGGCCTGAAGTAGTTAGTTAGGCTGATTCATTGCCGAATGCTTCGTCCGATCTTGGTGAGCCCCCTCAACCCGCATGCCCCCACACTCAAGTCAGCCGGCTCAGACACACACACACACACTCACAGACACACTCGGTCCGGCTTTCGCGCAAGGCGTGCGATCGTGTGAGCGAAAAAAAAAAGCGTGCATCTCGAACATCTACTGGCCACGCATACACGAACGCACCAAACATTGCTACCACATATCCGACAACTATCGGACGGCCTTGAGGTGACCTGTTGCGAGCAGAACATGCTGACATGTTGACGGCTCCACCAGAACCGCCAGAGGGGTCACAATCGGGCTGGCATTCGCTGGTTCGCCGTATCACAAATGTTAGTCAGTCGCCTTCTGGAGGGCGCCTTTACGGCCAGACAGGCGGGGTTCGTTGTGGAGGTTCCAGGGCTCTTGATGGCGCCATTTTGCGACATTGCCAAACGTTCGAGTTGTTGTTCTGTCGTTGCAGAACGAGAAAGCGTACGGGGGCCGCCGCGCCCCGGCTCCAACCACACATACGTTTTTTCTTCCGAAGTCATTCGCCATACGCAATATTCGTGCTTTGCCGAGTGTCGTGCATAGCCGTTAAGACCGTGTTGGTGAGCTACGGGAAGAGGGGAAAAGGTTGTGCTCAGTGGACTACAGACGATTTCGGCGATAAGACTCGCTCCGGGACGTTTTTCGTGATCTGTATGGAGGCTTTACATTGTACATCGATGTCTCTTGGTCTAGCGACATTCGGTCTGTGTAAAGCGAACAATGTCCGTCTCTAGCTCAGATGTAACCGCTGCGGGCTCCCGAGAACATACACACACGGATGCACACTTGAACACGCAGGACATATCACATTCACGTCGTCGTCCGAAAGGACATCAGCTTTTCGAAATTCTGCTCGACACTGGACAGCTTCGCTAGCCGTCAGTTTAAACGTTACGAAAAAAAACATTCCTTTAAACGGCATTTCCTCATGGTATTAAATAGCGCGTCAGTGTTATTATACAGCAGCGCGTAGCATTCCGTTCGAGAGGTAAACAGAGAGAGAGAAAGAGAGAGAGAGGAGAGAGGGCCAAACAGTATCCGCCTGTGGAAAAATCGAAATCTGTGGCCCGATTTTACGTAGAGTGCATCGTCGATGTCTTTCGCTTTCCTATCGGGCTGTACACGTGAGTTTGTGTGTGTGTGTATGTATGCGCGTGTGTGAATGTGATGTGTGTGTGTGTGTGTGTGTGTTTGTTTCTGCGTGAGTCAGTGCTAGTGGACGGGTAGAGCCTACGGGTAGGCAATGCATGCAGTGAAACGAAAGTTAGCAGTGAAATTCGTCGCTGTTAATGTTCATAACTACTGTGAGGTGAAACGTGGTACAGGTCACTCGCGCGATGTCAAACCGTTCTCAGCCTTCGATCGCTCAGCCACTCGTGAAACCAGTTAGCCAGCTTAGTCAGCAAGCAAACTAGCAGCGCGATACCATGGCGCCATCAACAATCAACGAAAATCACATCACCCATGTGCAGTTTTCTGTCATACGCTGATTTTCGTATGTTCTATCGTTATCCACTAGCTGGAATCAACCGAAACTACGTCTAATCGAAACATCGCCGAAGAAGCTATCGCCAACACCCATTTGCGTAACATAAGCACACGCTTAGACAGAATGCCATGTACATGGCTCCTAGAGCACTCATACACATACACGTACATACGATTCGACGTACTATCGATTGACACATAATCGTCGACCTCACACGCACGCGGCAAAAACCCTGCGCGCTCTTCTCCCCAGGCAGCGATTAACTAGACGAATCGTTCCCCTCTGATTGGATGCACTACACGAGTTCTACCTGCGAATCTAGTGAATTTTTAGTTGTCTTTTTCACAAATTTCCCTCGATTAGATATGCCCTCTACTTTCTTATCTCTTTCTTGTTTATTCTGACATTTTCAGCCACACTCTCGACTTGAATGTGTGCCGTTCCTAGCTGTTGGTCGGGTCAGGATAGCAAAAAAGCCACACCAAAGGACCGACTGCCTATTTAGGTCTACTCTCGGGTCTGTATGTTCTGGTGCGTGTGTGAAACTTACCTGGCTCACAACAGATGATGATACGACCTGCGTGGTTCCGCCAGCCGGCTGGGCTATTGCGACGGTGAGAGGGACGGCTCGACGCCGCAGGTTGTCGTACTGGAACACCTGATTCAGCTGTTGGTTAGGACCGGTTACCTGAGTCACCTGAACGGGCAAGAAACAAAGTACGTCACACCAGTAGGTTAAATTAGATCATCAAGATGGTCGGCGTTTACAGAGGTGCCTAGACCTCCGTTAAACTATCAGCGAGGCCCGCCTATATTATTAGAATTCATTCACTCGAACTTCATTATCCACGCCAACTTCTTCTACATAGTTGCGCTGTGATTGATTTCAAGCTTATGGAAGACCAGAATACTTTCTATCAGGTTAACCGAGTGTTCGTAGTACGTACTTTGAGTGTCGACTGTGGAAAAATTGTTCGGATACACGTCGAGAAATGGTGCCCACTGAGTACACTGCGCCTGCCGGCCTTCGAGCAGAAGTTGACATAATCAGCATAGAGCTCCTGACGCCCGACAGACGCTCCCGGCGTAAGCTCGATGTGCGCCCGTATCCAAGCCGTGGCTAGTGCTTCTGTTTCGCCCACGGAGCCGGCGTCCCCCGAACCGGCGGGTGTAGACGGGGCGGCCGCGTGAGACGGAGGTGTTGCCCCCACGGGCGGCTGCGCTCCCGGAGCAACTCCTCCGTTCGGTTGACCCATCGGCCGAACGATGTGGGGCTGAACGGGCGCCGCTGGGGGGGCCATATGCGTGGCCTGTACGACGGCCGGCATTAGCTGGGTGTGTCCATGATGGGCGACTAGCGTCGGCGGGATGAGAGGCGCGCTGGCAGGCGGCAGCAGCGGATCAAAGTGCTCTACGATCTTCATCCCCCGTTGGGCTCCGGCGCCGTATGCAATCGGGTCAAGCGACAGCATCGACACCAGCATGCCAATGGCGTGTCGCACCGCAACAAGTCGCTCGCACACGCCGTCGCCCAACTCCGTGAGGGCATACAGCGTTTCAAGGCTATGGATGATCAGTAAAACATCGTGCACCGTTAGCAGTTCGAGTAAACGCTCGAGGAGCGAGCTATCCAGTTCGGCCACCAGCGTCTGCTGGTTGTTCTCGCACTGCGCGAGGTGCGTGATAATGTCCAGGCAGCGGGTGACCAGGCCGCGATCTTGAGATTTCAGGATGCCTAAAACAAGGAAGATGTGAGCGAAGACAGAAAATCAGGTGTTTGTACGGTAGTTAGTTGAGTGGCATGCGAAGTTTTGTAGCTGATGGGAACGGATCATTTGGGAGTGCACATTCGCGTGCGCCTTTCGATTTGGGGGAGGCGCACGGGTGCACGGGTTCGTTGTCCGCCGTTGCACAGTTACATTTATGGGCGTTGGTCTTACGAGACAATGCAAAAAGTGCTAGCGTGGACGTTAAATGCTACCTGATGGTCAGCCCTAAAAATACTATCAGACTAAATGAGAAATAGGTTAATGAGAAGGCAAGCGTATTCTACAAATTTTTCATTTCCTCACATCGTGGGATTTAACACCGCCAGTGGCGCATGCGCGTTTTACACGGTACGCCGTATTCGAAGAGGCGTTCAACAACAACCGTGCCAAAGGTGCGGACCCTCACCAGAAAGTGCGGCTCGAAGCCATCACCAGTATATTTGCCGCCCTATTAGCGCCTATAGTTCCACAAGTGATCCGAGACCTACCCTACCTTATACCCGGACTCTGACCAACCACAGAGAAAAGCAACAACAACCATTTTCGTCAGGACATACCATCGATCGTGAGTCGCAGCAGACTTCGACAGATGATGTCGTCGTGTACGTTCAGCTGCAGGTGCGGGGCGACGTTCGCCAGGCAGTCAAGTCCTACCTGGCGCAGGCTGGCCCACCGACTCACTGCTCCCAACATCATCATCCGGAGAAACGACTGGTTCTGCGCGAGGATCTGCGCATTCGCCTCCTCGAAGCTGAGGTTGTGTAGAATCAACGCAATGCGGAGCACCCGCTGAGCTTCGGCATCTCTCGGACTGACCTCGTTGTCGAGGTTGAATAAATCATCCTCGTCCTCGAGCGCCTCGCGCGTGGCCATGAACCCGCCCTCGGAGATGAGCTCGATACAGTCGCGCTCCTCGACGATCTTCTCGGCAGCTTCGACGAAGCGGTCGAGCGGTGGCAAACCGAGACACAGGCCCACCGCTGGGTCAACATGCTCCTGCCAGAACCTCGTCATCCGACGTGCCTCGCAGGTCCGCCAAGACTCGGTGAGGGTCTCACGCAACGTCGGATCGTCCGCGGTGAGTCCGGCTTGGGAGACGAGCAAATCGACGAGCCGCGGGGGCGCCTTGTTCAATTGCATTGCGTGGCGTCCGCCGTTTGCCAGCAGGGTGCAGACGTTCAGCGCGAACGTTTCCTCGTTGGGCATGCCACTCTGTAAAGAAAAGCAGAGACGCTCGAACGGGGAGGCAGGCGCAGCAAGTTGGGTCGACAGTCCATAGTTAGCCCGTTGGCCGTCGGTGACCTCATGCTGTTGCCTGGAGGAACGCCGGACGTAATTCGGAACGCATGAACGTAACCAGTTAGTCATTCACATGTTCCATCTGATGATTCCATCGGAGTTACGCTGATCGATTATAGCGCCACCGATTGGCTAAGTGATTGGGTTAGGTTCGGCCGAGCGGATACTATTGCCTTTGTGGGCACTCTATGGCGAACACACTGTGTCGAAAATCATTTCGAAGATGATCTCTGCATAAGGATGAGCATACGACCTTGTATGTATCATGTACAACGAGAACTTCCGTTACGACTACGAACTCACGAAACTGGAAAATGGTCTAAGCCGTCCAATGATTCTGCTTACATAGATATTCCACCTAGCGTGAAGGAAAGATAGGATTTATTGCTCAAGGACAACTCACCGATTGTAGGACATGGGCACCTGAATCACAAAGGCATTCGCGCTGGCTCCGCCGCCCCGTGACGAGTTGCGGCCACCCCGAAACGATGATGAGGTCACCTCGCCCGAGTCCTCGACCTCGAGATCGGGGTCTTCGCCGAGGAAGGTCACCTTCTCGTACGTTCCCAGATAGCGCTGGTAAATCTGGCGAAGTACCAACGTCCCGTTCGGACACTTGTCCGGAAATCGCAGCGCATGTGTAATCTCGTACCATCGCTCGGGTCGTTCGTTCAACTAAGTTAACGGCAGATATGGAAAAAAAGCAATTTTTTTTACCGATTAGTAACGCACAACTTGCTCGGCGACACGGAGTATGGCACTTGTCTGATGATAGGAATATCTCGGGCCACGGAATTCAGTAAAGCGAAATTTACCAGAGCCATTTACCGACGATGGCACGCACGCATATTGTGTCTGCTTAATGATCGTAGTAATAATGATATTTGTTCATAACGTCAAACTACGCAACTAGACAATACTGCACACAAATAAATGGGCTTCTCTGTGACACAAGTATTTAAAAACGGTAGAACCTGTTTCTACCATGTCCGCTACTGCCAGTCATAGCGCAAGCAACAAATGTTAAGAAAAAAAATGAAGCGAGAACTCGCTGACTTTTCAGCCAGCGCGCAGCGGTGACGAACTAATAGGATTAATCCGCAACTTGAGCGTCTCAAGTTACGATTGTCTTCTAGAGACGAATACCAACAGCTACATCGCGCAGCCATAAACAAAGCGCGACGACAGAACAAAGAACGAATAGAATACCAATCCTATTTCTATCCCGTAAGGCGGAACCGCCGCCATTTTCGTGACTGGATCGTTGCCCTCTTGCTCGCCAGAGCCATGATGGTTCGAAGTAGGATGAAATTCTTAGTAAAATTCACCCTGCACTGTTGATCGTAACATGCTATTATTAGCGCGGTTCGGTTAGCAAAGCAGTATCACACAAGAGCGTTCGACGGGGTCGTGCCCCGTAAGCTTTTACAAACGCGCAGTTCGATGAAGTAGTGTGAGACGAAGCCACCATACACTAATGAAACACCTGTGGCCGGGTTCAATGGCAGCTAACGTCACCGGACGATGATATCGTTATGTCACGTGTATCGACTGGCGCCAACCTCAAGAGGTCTTCGCCTTGCTTTTGGACAGGGGAATGATTATAAAGACTTTGTAGATCTTTATGCTCGGGAACGACTGGACATCGCTGCGCAGACTCTCGCCTTAGATGCATGTCAAAAATAGGTGCTTTCATCAACTTCTATACGAGAAAAAAAGCTATTACATACGGGCGTTTTATCCAAAGGTATATGCCGTTGGTGTCAATATGTACGACCTCGGGCTAGATTTTGCTCAATAGGACACTAACAATATGTCTCTCCCCTTGCTCTACGTGCTGGAGTAAATCTTCGTTGATCAAAGATCGATCTAATCGTTCGCAGTCTAGGTAGAGAATTACGATATTATCGCGCACCAAACATCCACTCTAACGTTGTTTCACCGTAGCAGCACATTGCTGACGTGATGTGTGCCCGACAGGTTCAAAAGTAGCTTAAGAAAACGACACCTTCAAAGCATTTTTCTTGACCCACCTCGAGCCGATTCGACACACTCCTACCGAAACGGGGTGCAGCAACGATATTTCGATGACAACATCTGCCTGTAGTCGTTGGGAAATGGCGCTTGAGATACTTTCGACACGTCGAATATATCAGGTGAATATATTGAGAAGGGGCATCAATTCGTCGTCGCCTTTGTCACTCGAGCTTCGCCCTGAATTTAGAAATCGTTCTGTAATAGCTAATTTCCTCATTTCTTTGATCAAACACGATATATGAACACGTTACTCAGCAGTACGCAATTGAGCGGAACGTTGGAGAAACCAGCTGGAGTTGCGCCGTCTGTTGAACAAAACTGTGCAAGCATTGCGTATAAAGCTTTTTTTTATATAAAGCGTTAATTGGCTCTCTAATCTTCCTCTGGCAGCGGTTTTATATATATATATATATATATATATATATATATATTGGCCAATTAGAAGCATATAATTTCAATAATGACCAAAGTCATGCGAACGTTCAGGGCAATGCGGAAACATCCCAGTCTAGAATCGGAGATCGCACAGGTACGGGACCTATGTCTTTTCATTCTTAGCCGTTGTTTCTTCCCAGCCACTGGCTCGGTATACCGCAATAACACCTGCGAGTATTTCCGCCGCAGCCGAATCAGTCGTGGCTCTCAGTCAGGAGTTGGCGAACGGGCCGTGAAACAGATCCGAGTACTCCGTGCCACGCTCGTCGCAGGCGCCTGTACTCCGAACCATCTAACGGAAACGGGTACAGCCATTCATCGGGGGAAGACACCCACTCGAGACGCTGCGGCTAACGTGGCGGGCGCACCTATTTCGGCGCGAGGGTCATCCGCTTTGAAGGGAGCCTACGAGACTGCCCGGCTGTTTTGACGAACGCTACGTAGCCGTTGACGCGTTCTTTCAGATATATATACATATATATATATATATACGCCGCTATCGTTCAGCTGAACCTCCCACCTATTTGCGGCGACCAGGGGCGTCCACTCCTAGCCGGCTAATAGACACTGGCCACGTGTAATCGTCCATACCAAACACACAAATGCCGTCCGCAGTAGCTTAACTTCTAGTGCGACCTCCACGTTCACCGCCGGCTGTTCCTCGACGTCGTTACAACACCCGACGACCGCTCGAATCGACAGAGCAGGCGGCAAATCTGCTCCGTTCGACCCGGCGTCGCGGCATTGCGCGCTCAGATACGTCAGGCCAAGGACCACAACGAGAATCGACTCAACGAAACGCGACCGCCGCCAGAAGTCTATGGCGGGCTCCGATGGGCTCATGAGTTCGTTCGGCCACTCAACAAGTGCCGACTGTGATTGCGATAATTTGCTCTGATCGAACATTCGTCTCTGGGCCAGCCAAGAACGGCGGCACCCACATCGACGAGATGGCAGAGAGTCTGCGCAAATGACCACAAAGTTCGAGAGTCGAGAACAAATTAACAACTACCCGAGTATTTCGCCTCGTTATGAATGCGAACCTACGAAATGGGACAAGTCAATGCTGCCTACACCTTCGGCGTATGTTCGATTCGCGTAACTAGAACAACCCCATGAATTGGACAACGAACCTGCCCATTACTCGGCCGTGGGCTATAAAGCGAAATTCGCGCTGCTACTCCGAGCGAACACTCGGAAAAAGGTCCTTTTTTTCACGCCAATAGAGTTCGTTGTCCCTATTTTTTTTTTTCGCCTTCTCCAGAACGCGGTTTCGTTACGACTGAGCCAAACAGACCGTCCACGGGTCGATCGTTTCGGCTGTGTAAACACACGCGTCGAGCGCAATGTGCCCGTGACTCGATGGAGTGCCGGTCTGGTCCGGCGATCTGGCCGAACCTCGCTAATAAACATTATTAATATCCGCGTCCGATGATTAATGGCCGTAGGGGCTCGAATAGCGACACGACTGCAGCATTTCGGCCGTCGAACTCGTCGATGGGAAAACGACACCCATGCGCGGCAGAAGCTCGTACCCTGTCGATGTGGCCTTCAGAGGTAGAGCAACTCACGTAACCGCACGCCCACAATCGTAGCCGTATCGTTAATTATTTACGATGAGGACTCGTTCACTGACGCTACGAACGCGCTAAGCGACTCTGAGTGAACTCGCGAAGTTTCCGAGACGTCGCTGGACGGCCGCGCTCAGCGCAATTCAGCGGCTTTGTCCTGGAATTTGCCTCCACGCCGCTGAGCCGTCGGTGTCCTGAGGTAGGCGCGTTGTCTGGCGCGAAATCTTCTCTCTTCTTCTTCTTCCGCTCTTCGCCTACCGCCGCAAAACAGATGTGCGACGTTGACGTGCGCCAGCCAAGAAGAATTTGGACACCTTTCAACTACGATAGCAGGTGCTCGATAAGATGATGATGCTGTTTTTCGTGCTGTTTTTCTCACGCACGTTTATCTCGGTCATGTCGATATCGCCTCTTCCCGGCAATGAGTTGAATTCTACTTCGAGTAGACATACGAGCCCATGGACGTATTCGTCAAAATCTACCTGTCGAGCGTTTGACGCTCTTCGTTAGACGCGCCATCGGCACGATCACTCGAGGATTAGTTCGCCGTCGTACTGATTCGCTCTCTGTGCCGGACGGTCGTCAGTGAAGAACGTCAGCGATATGTTTATCGATTCTTCCCTTTTTGCTGTTGTTTATCTCCGTTACATATGTGTGCGTGCGCGCGTGTGTGTGTGTGCGCGCGCGCGCGCGCGCGCGCGCGGACGCGCGCACACACTGAACGAACGAGTACACGCGCCGCGTCATCGTTGGGTCTTGAAGGAATGTTTCACTAACGGCTCGCGAACAGTGACTCGATTTCGACTGGTTGGTGATCGTCCGCAGATCATCGACCAGCCGCCCGCAAGAGCGCGTCCGACGACACCGACAGACGCGCGGAGCACACGAGTCTGAACGATTCTTACGGTTCCCGACATTGATATAAACCTACGCGTTAGGTAAAGCTAGCCACAATGCTCTTAGATCGGCCGCTAGGGCCTCCATCGTCCGCTCGTCTCACGATGCTTCCGCACTAACGAACGACGCGGCCAAAGCCGCTCGTCAAAACTGCATCGACGCGAAAATTCGCCCAGCTACATTGGCCACGACTGTGGCTGAAGCAATATTTGATCATCGGCTGAATAGAACAAACGACTATTACGGCATTAGCCTTCGATGCTCGCTCGGATGTAGCCACAACGTGAACTCATCCACCCATCGGCATCCGCCTCTGTCGGTGTTCGAACGTCTGTGGCTGGTCGACGGTGCGGAGAACGAACATGTCACATCGACAAATCTCACTGTTGATGGCCGTACACTTAATTAGCCTTCGTTGGGCGCCAATACGCTCTCGGTGTCGCCATCCCAAACCCCGACGACCCCCAAACAGCTGCATCTCGTTCCTTCGAGCATCTCCGACCGCTTTGGCCACCCAGCTACCTCCACACCCGCTTCCACCTGCTTCGTCGATTTCCCTACAAATTCACAACAATTTTCGTTCATATTCCAAAGCCGCCACCACCGCACGTAAGACACACACACACACACAGAAAAAGAACTAAAGAGAGAGACCGAGAGAGAGAGAGAGAGACATTGACCAGCCGCCCACGGCACTCTGCCTCCTGTTAGGCTTAGCTAAGCACTGCAGAGACAAACGTCCATTCCCAAACGAACCGTTCGAGGGAGGGGAGATTCGGCCGCAGGTCCGGCGCGAGTTCCCGCCAGCAGCGACGGCCGTTGGCTGACAGCCCCGCAAGGCGGTCTCCCCCACTTCT
>MNPL01021394.1:8322-24730 GCA_002081605.1 Tropilaelaps mercedesae
TCTCACACGCGGTCAGACCCGAATTGGCTGCGGTGGAGTACGTACGCTACAGAACAATTACTTCTCTCCGGTCCTGGCGGCGGGGGTGTCGGTGTGAAAAGACGGAAGAATCGACGGAAAAGCCCGGCCAACGACTTCGTAGATGAAAAACGGTTTTGCTGTTGTAGCGTAGCAAGAACGACATGGCGATACATAGCCAAAACGGTAGGGGAGAATTTATGCATAACGAAGCCGCCCCGGTCGCTTTTGAGCGGAATTCTTGTTTCGGTTCTCATTGGGCCCCTAGAGGGGTCCTTAGCGGTGGAGTAAATGGGCTTTAAGGAACAGACGAAAGCTAATTATGAGAGCTAACGAGAGAAATTGCTGGGAACTGCCGATGGAGGAGGTGTCGTAGGAAGGAATCTTCTTCAGAAGGTCGGAAGCGACGTCAAAAACGGCGTAGGAGAAATTTGTTATGGTAGATATCTCTGGAACCGATATTGTTCGAGTTCTACCCGAAAGATCACACCGTTTTTGTGCACAGAGACGAGTCTCATCCCAAAAACTCAGTACACACATCATAAGACATAAATCACTAATACACACATATATATATATATATAGTTTTGTCTAGTCATCTTTATTCATATGAGGAACGAGAGCTACTGAGAACAATGAGCACGTTCGTCCAGCATCCTTCGCGCTTTTATAGTTGGCTAAACGTCGATTTATTTTCATAACACATCATATGTTACGAATAATGTGTACCTAGTTACATGACTAATGTTGCACAAAACGACATCTTCCAGCTTGAAGGCTTAAGCGTTCACATCGCCTGATGGCTGCGCACATGACGGAGCACAAATGTGTCACACAGACTCTTCACTCGTACGTTTCTTGAGGTCCCTCTTACGCAACGCGGTTGGGGTTAGTTACATAAGCGACATATTTACGCCTGACGACGAAATAAGAAATTACTCGTAGATTTAGTTGCCGCCCCTCCGCGGTTGATTCGACGTTCGCCGGATTGTTTGGACTGCCCCGTTCTTCAGACTGCGCAAAGCGAACGAAAACGAGACTGGCTGGCATACGATTATTCCACAGGTAGAATTCTCATAAATCATTGTCGAATCTATCTCGTAGACTATTGTAAACTGTAGCCGAACGCTTACATGTAAATGGAGGTGTGCAGGCGTTTCGTCTTCATAGTCTTATCCGCTTTAATTATAGCGTCTCGTTCTACTAGCTAATTGCTAATCGAGGCGGCAGACGCATCGGCATCGTCAAGGCCGACCCTGGCAACATTTCAACTCTCAGCCACCACCGACAACACTCAGCATTCGCCGTATCGTTTTGGCGTTGCATTTTAAGACGTACCCCATAAATTTAACGGCACACCCATCCACCTACGTGCTTTTTCCGCTCGCAAAGCGCACGCGACGACCGCATCAGGCCGCCAGGCCCGACGTCAAAGAGTCGAACATTGTCATTTAGCCGTTGCAAGCTGACCAGGCTCAGTTTGCAGGCCAAGAGACAATGATTAGGCAAACAGATCGATTCCGGTTGCTGTTCGGCTGAATTCGAATTAGTCGGTGTACGCCAGAACTCCGCCGCACTGCTGCATCTCCATTAGGTTGAGCGCGCTCAATGGAAAAAGCGTGTTCGAATTCGAATCGATAAGCGCGCGTGCGGCTCGAGACTTACGCGAGAACGGAACGCGCGCGCAGACTACGGCTGAATTCCGTTGGAATAAACGGTTTTCATTCGGAGCCGCGTGGCAGGCGTCTTAGAGGCCGTGGCTCGCAACCTATTAGGCGTGACGGAACCCATGTACGAAACAGCTGGCCGTGACGCTCCGCAGGATCCTGCTCGACCTCGCGATTGAGAGCAATGCCCTGGCTTGAAAGAAAAGCTCAGCTCCAACGTGAGCATCCTTATCCGGCATCCGTTGTCCTCTCCGCGGATTAGCCACACCACAACTGCCGGTTACTCTAACGAATTCTTTACGTCCGTCCAGCTTTGAACCCAGCGGACGCATCTGGCCGGATCAGCAGCGGAACGGCTCACTGTCCTAGCTAGAGGTCAGCTTTCGAATTCAAATGCAACATTTGCGGGATAGTAGCTTTTCAGTATCTGTGGATATACTTCGAACTGGTTCGTTACATGGCGGCACAGCTGCCAGAGCAGTGAATACGTTACCTGCTGGCGTTTCACATTCACGTCTTGTCGTCTGAATGGCTTCCTGTCGTTTCTAGCGATTGCGTTGATGCGTTTTATAGTCCGTTGACATTTACACATTGTCTTGGTTGAAGTTTCTAGCTGAAAGGGATTTTATAGATTATTTTAGTAGAGCTTGAAAGTAGGTACGGCTGCATTGTTAGTTTGTGCAATCTGACGTTCCACTGCAAGAGAGCTTCGGACGAAGCAACTCCGCTATCTATTCTCTCTATTCGGTTCTGTCGAACGACTCTCGAACACCTCCCGCATAACAAAAACAAAAAAAAAAACAAAAATCGCTTTCCTTCGATATCTCTTAACACAGTTCCCATAAAACTTAATATTAAATTTAACATAAAGCTCTACGAGGATTTCAAGATCGAAAAGGGGTACGCTAGTTAGTGGAACTTCAAAAATAATCTGACTTCTGTCTTCTGTGCGGTCGATACTCACCAGTCGACACGCGGCGGAGATGGAACAGTCGTTCGGCCCATATGCAGATATTTTCCGTTTGACGTCATATTCTCCGGAGACTAGCATATATGCTTGTTGAAGTCTCAAAACGATATTATTCCGCGAGGTCATCCAATTTCACCGAAAATTGCGGTAAACTTCTTTCTCGCCGAGCAAAAGTAGCAGACAAAGTCTCACCGATTCAAGCCTTCAACTGCCATGAACCATCATGCCGGAAAGATAAACAGTGCATGCCAGACATCTCAAGGCCGAGACGTTTGCAACAAAAACATTCCGCAGCGGAATGTTAAATGTTCTTGAAAAAGCTGTCACAAAGTGCACTGCAACCTAGGTAGCGTCTTGACACGGCACATGCGGCTCTTGCGGTGGGTTCAAGCGTGTTAACGGCCAGAGAAGTGTCGAAGTGTTGAATCCGCGCGTCGGATCTTGGCCACGCTCGTAATGCCAATGGAGCCCCGTTGACGCACAACACAATTACGAGTCTCCGAATGTGAATGAGTCCGTACGAACATGCGCCATCCACTGCTAACACCACCCGAAGTCGCAGGCACCAACGACTAAATCTCGCGCAACGCTGATTATTTTTTTTCCTCATAACAAACTGATCGCTGAAAGACAAATCATCTGCCAAGTATCACGCGCATCATGTCCGTTGAGCATGAAAGCAGGGTTACGCATCTCAGAGGTCGTAAATAGCCGTCTATATAAAAAAAAGTCTTTGCTACGCCCCGGCCTACATCACTCTTCGGCTTGGACAAATGTTTGGATCACGCCATTCGCTGCTGCCTTTATCCCTGTATAACTACGTCGTAGCGTACGGCTAGCGAGGCGTACCAAGACTGAGGTGACCGCAGGAAGAAAAAGTGAACCATCGCCGGCTTAGCATGAACCAATACCCCTTTGTTCCAAGACAGGCTTCCCCGAAGACAACCTTCTGCCACGAAAGGACACAACCTTCACTTCGTTTCCGGCCGTCTCAACTCGGCTGGTAGGCGCTAATTTAATTTGCTGCAATTCGCCCCGCTGTCGTTCGGGACCGCGAAGCTCGGGCCGGCAGAAGCGCTCGTCTACGACGTTTTGGACCGGTGAAACGACCCGCAATACCTACGATAGCAGAGCGGCGGGTCTGAGGGGAACTATAGAGTGTGCAGTCCTGTGGGAAATGCTTATCTGGGCGTCCAGTCGGCTTTTAGCCGGGCGGAGAAGCGGCTGGAAAAACTCGACCCCGACGGTGAGATGGTGCATTTTCCAGTCGGCGTCGTCGCTGACCGGCCCAGCTGTGTTGACCCGAAACAAAACTCGGTAGGTGTTGAGATGTCGCTGACTAAGGGACGTCTGCATGCGATGCCCTAAGTCGACGGAACTACGACGCTGAGGTGAACAGGTTTCACGGCATCTGCTTCGTGTGCGCGAGGCGGGGGTGGAAAAACTCAGGGCGGAATTCCCTACAGTAATCGCATGTTTGACTGACGTTTTCCCCAATTGTTGGGGAAGGCTCAGTGTTCCTAAGCTTATTTTTGATGAGCGCCGCCCTAAACCGTCATATAGCCTGATCTATACGTAAAGAAAAATCAGCCAGGCACAGAGCTTCGACGGGAGAAAAGTCCGTGAACCGTGTCCGTTAGAAAAGTGTGTAAAATGTTTTCCAGACCTTGTGTGTATCTGCAAGCTCACTTGTGAGCCACCCTCTACCCTTAATTGGACTTTCCTATTACACTCTTGAGACCGCGGCGCACTTATCTACAAACCAGAATTGCCCCGACGCCCACCGAGCTGGAAGCCGCTATAACTTGGACTGGCGCGCAAGTGCGATATTGCGATATTTATATATAGATATATATATATAGTTCAGTGGACAAACACGGTTCGAAGGGACAAGAGCGCTTACCTCAGTTTTGGCGGCTGCTCGGACAAGATTCACTGTGAGCAGCAGCAGCAGCAGCAGCAGACAAGTGGCAGCTGATTCGGTAAAGGCGACGGTTATCTATCATCGGACCGGATCACCGAGACAACGGCCGATGGAGCCACGATACGAAGAACGGGAAAAATATGGACCGACCGCTTGGAGGACCGCCACCCGCCTCGTCGATGATCTTGACTTGGCCCCCGAAAAAGCGGGGAGCTAATGGAGCACGCCGCCCTGGCTCCCTGCGGTGACGGGGATCTACAAATTGCTTGACGGCCCTTACCCGGCGCTCTTCTCTGCTTGGCATGTGCAGGTGTTTGGTGGCAGGACTTTATACTCTCCCCATCTATGCGGAATATGCCTGCCGGACGCTCTGCGATAGGAAGCAGTCCACGCTGATTGTCTAAGCTTGGCCAATATGTTCACACGGTTTGATATGCAGGAGGTGTCTTTTGTTTGTTTTTTTCTCTATGTAATTCACAGAAATTCCGTGGCAAATATTTGCCCCTGTTCCCTCTGTGGTAGAGGCTTTTGTGTAGTTCATTCGCGAATCGACCTAACGCGCAGATCTCTGCAAGGCAGTCAGTCGGTGGACTCGTCGCTCACCCACGGTGTGCTGGGGTCGTACACCCAACAAGCCTGAGCGAATCATTTTACGTTGACAATACTACAGATATCAAATGAAAAAAAGGTGTCCAGCGGTCCTGCTCCGTCCATCGGCCCTCCCCCCTTGAAGGGAGGTCACCAAGCCTTCATACACGCAACATATCCGACCAATCCCCAAAACGTCTACGCTAGCCCCCAGCGATACACAGGCGACGACGTGGAGATGAACCCGTGAGGCGTGAAGCAATAAACGATCGTGAACACGTCCGTTGCGTCCACACCCCCTAACCTAACGACCCCGCATGAATCCCACCTCAGAGTCGACCTTTTGCGCTCGGGCTGGCCGGCTTTCACGTTCCCCGGTCCCGCTACAAGACTCGCGTTGGCTCGCGTTGCCATAATCTGTGACCCTGTACGCCTGTCTCCGAGAAGGAGACTGCATTATTTCGAAGCGCCAGGCCGGCACGCTGAGTCAGAACGAGTGCATAGATGCTAATAGATGCAAGTTTAATCACAGTTAGCAGATGGACGAGCCACGGGTTGGCCATGACTGGGCGTCGGGCGGCGAATCGGACCGTGGCCGAAGGGACTCCAGATGGCACGAGGGCTTGATACGGGTTGGCGGGCCCGAGGTCGTCTGGATCCCGTTCTCGTGTTTGAGGTGTCCTGCGGGCGGCCGGCAAAAAAACCAGGGGCGCAGGCTGAAGCTCGGAACTATTGGGTCCAAGGACAGTGAGCGACACTTGGACTCTCATGAGGGACACGGAGCCGATCCCTCGCGCTCTGGCGCCTTCGAACACTATCATCACGCCAATCTCGTGTGGACACAGAAACGCCAAACTGTCGGCGCGTTTGTACAAACGCCAGACGGTCATGTTGTAATGGCCAGCTCAGAGTAAACCGCCCCACCGATGAGAGAATAGAATATGACTATGGCTTCTGTTCCTTCCTGCACGAGGCCCCCTTTCGTAAGTCTTTCTATCTACGCTTAATTCTTTGGGGAACTGCTTCGCGTTTCAAGCTCGTAATCGCGTTTGCGTTTGCGTTGAGTTCCCCACGTCTAGGGCGCATACGAAGCGTGCGCATCGCCAGCCGGACTTGGCCAGCGCCAGCTTCACAGTGAGGTATGTAGCAACGCTGTTGCCGCGATTGCCTATCTTTACTAGAAGATACCATCCTTTCTATATGTCCTATAGACAGAAACAAAAAACTCCACTTCAATATAGCCGCGGCCATATATTGCTCAGTTGGCGATATCCCTCGTTACCGATCTACGCCAATCCTAGCAGCCAAATAGGCCTGCCGGAGGACATCTCCACTTGCCACCAGGCCCGTGTGCAGGTATCTGGAAGAGTGGCAGACATCTGTCAGCAACATGCGGACCCGCGTTCCATGCGCGACTTCGCAGGATCCAATTCCAGCTGCCCGTGTATCACAATACTCGACGACACTAAGGAGTGTGCCTACTCGCCGTCTTTCCAGATCGGCGTCATATGCACGGCGTGGGCTGCTCGCCGGAAGGCGTCTTTGGGCGCCGGCGACACCTGATATACGTGGAAGCATGAACGCGGAGGTAGACGATAAGAACGAAGAAGGACAGGATCGATTTTAGTATCGCAGTGAAGTGTCACGCGATGTCTGCCTGGCGGCCAATTGGCTGCGGCTGCGAATCATATGGTGGGCGCTCAAACTCGAACGGTGCCAAACGTTTTTTTTTTTTTTGTCGATTATGTATGAATGTGTGTATGAATGAATATACGTGTGTATGTTCATATGAACGTATGTATGAAACGTATCTATGTGTGTATATATGAATGTATGTATTGAGGATAATAGAAAAATAACCTTTCACACACTCGCAAAAATCACTGGCAGTTGAAATTTTTCAGTCGTTTTTTCATTAAAGTAATGATGGTCTAGAGTCGTCATTGTTGCTGTCAATCGTAATTACTTTTAATATCGATATTTTTAGGTGATATAGAAGCAGGTGTGTATCAAGCATTTTACTCGGGTTGTTTTACATAACGTTTACGCACTACGTCGACTTTTATAAGATGAAATACTTTTTTTCGGATGGAAATATTTCCACCTTCTTATCATGCGAATGACGACTGGTTGTTCTTCTTCAAAGTCCGTTCTTAATCTTAGTGGAGGCGCAAAAAGATAAAATGCTCAGCGACGAATCGTTATCTCTACGGTAAGTTTGCGAGGTTTTTAATGAAACCTTCCACGCAGACCCTCTGTTGTGTGAAACGAACCCAAGTGAAATCTCTCAGACGCACTTATTTCTTCGTTACCTCAAGTCGGCACATGAATCCAAAACATAGTTACCTACCCAGACACCAATTACATGCCAAACAAAATTATGGAGCATGAGCCTTTCGATAAAAACAAAATATAGAAAACCTCCATTACGAGTTAGATTGAAAATGTTCGAAACATCAAGTTCCTTTCGAAACACTTCTTATACATAAAATATATCCACTTTCGAGCGAATACACTCCTTACCTGAACTTACACAATTGCAAGCAAACCCATGATATAGCTTCGTCGACACACCGCGCGGCGTCCTGTCAAACTACAGGACGCCACAACGACTTTGGCCAACTGCGCGACCTGCAGCCGAGCCTAGATCGAGTGTTTCCCAGACTCCAGCTGTGTTACGACGTCACCGTCAGACCGCTATGGTAAGTTATAACTGTCGAAAAACTCTACAATCAACATCGAACCACTTCGTAGAGTTGCTCGTAGAGTCGTCTACATTGCATTCATTACAGGACCCGGCCGCTTTACGGGTTATTATAGCAGACGTAAACAGGACGCTACGAACAGCTTCTCGAACACACGCACACACCACTCCGTATTGGACTGTTTGAGGGATGAAAGAAGTGTGTCTAACCTTGGCGAAATGCCGTATTCGAACCTCAGCTGAAGGACAGTTTTTGTCTGAGTTTACTGCCGTATTAATACCAATGTATCGCTTGGCAGGGTCTCTTTCAGCGTCGTCCATAATGTACACGGCGTCTTCTACAGTCAAATTGGTCCCCATAGTGCCCTGCCCCTATTACGGTGGTTCCACCTCGAGTATGGACGAAACCTACCAACGACGCGTTGGCTTGAGCTCCTCGTAGAGGGTCTAAGCTCGCAACCGCGATATGGCCAGCTGAGGCTCGTTACAAGTGAATGTAAGTAAATTCGTTAGTTCTATGTTAGCCCGTTACACCGTTATAATGTGGCACATTATATCCACATTACACCCGCCTCACGCTGGTCCATCGTATATATACGTCCTTGTAGAGCCGAGGCACAGAGTAAAAAAAATCTACACTTCTCACTGCTAAGGACGAGGATGTTGCCGATCAAGGGGGCGAAGAAGAGCTACCCCACAAGCAGAAAGGGGCACCCTTCGCCCCTTTGACTAATACTCAATGCTTGACCGGACGTTTAAAACAGCCAATTTTATCGCAGCGTTACCCGACAGGCTGCATCCCTTATGAGCGTTAACAAGTCTTCCTTTCTCCAACTGCTGCCGCTTAATAGTGGTGACCTCACCTCCTCTGGGGTGCTTGCCCGGTCTCTGATGACAACGCCAAGTTGTAAACAGCGGGAGAAAAACGACCCAGCGACACGAAAGGCTTCGGGGGCGTGCTGATAGATCGTCCCTCCGCGATAGATCTGTGGAGGAGCTGGAGGGAGAGGTGGCTTGTTCGTCTGTCACTGAGCGAGTCTGAGCGGTCGGATCAGCCAGCCGCCGCCACCGCCCCCCCCTTCCCGACGAGGGCATCCGAACACGCTGCAAGGACAGCGGGAATAATTCATTAGAAGAGAGGCCGATCGCGCGCGGCCGCCCCTTCGCGCTGCCGTGTCCAGAGGAGGATCGGGGACCTCGTAACGGCGGACAGAGCCGCGTCGATGTAGCCCGTCGAGGGTAGGATAGGCACGTAGCCCAACGTCCGCAGGCCCAAAAGGCAAAGGAAGGCCTCTCGGCAGACTTTTACAAAGTCGGCCGAGAGGTTTAGGCCGTCGGAGGCGGGGATCTGAGCGTCGGAGCTGGGCCCCGCTTGGGTCCGCCGTCTGCCTCTAGCCAGAGTACTCCGGCAGCTGTAACCAGCGGCAAGTGGGTTGGCTTCTTCGTTCTTTAAATCGACTGAGTGGCTGCGTGCTCGTCCGGCAGACAACTCAACACGCGTCGGGAAAAACGTCACACACACACACACACAGACTAATTTACATTCAATTCATTGAGCTTATTATCATGCCGGCTGCGGCTATTGAGACAAGTGCCTGGCAATGCTGCCACATCGCCGCCGGGCTAAACGCGACCGCCTGGAAGGTAGTAACGAACAAACTAATTTTCTTAAAACTCTAAAAACAAAAAAAAACTAAAAGAAAAAACGAACTACTGTACGAGCCGTCGGGCTTTAGCGAAGTGCTGGCGAGTGCTGGAACGGCGAAGGAATCTGAGCCAATGAAATGATGAGAAAACATGAATATGGACGTGGAGAGAAGATCCTGGCTAGGTCGAAGTAGACGTGCGTGAGTTTCGTATGCAAACACTTGAAGGGCGTCTGGATCCATTGCGTTCTCCATTGCGTGTCGCCCACCCGTAAGTGCTCTGATACGGCGCCATCTTGAGCAAACGCAGAACGTCGGACATTACAAGGTCACACGAGTTAGCCACTTTGTCCGAACTGTGTTCGCTTCACGTTGTGCTTCTTGCTGTTAAAATGTCGAAAGAAACCTCGTACAATGACGTTGTTTTCCCAATCGCTCCTATAAAGAGAAGAATGGTGCGAAAGCCGGCTTAGTGTCTGGTGCCGATTGTCCTCAAAGAAATCTCTGGTCACCATGTTCCCCTGTGCCACCCTCCGAAGTCTGAGGCTCGCTTCCTGGTGGGCTTCAGTAACTCTTCCTCGTGAAGAGAACTACAGAGGAAGGAAAGACATTCTGTTTTAATCTGTGTAAATAATCATCTTGCATATTTTGTGTGTGACGATTTACGGTCTTTTATTTCTTCTTTTGTTTTTTTTGTGTGTGTGTGTGTGTATTTGGTCCCAAATCGGTGTGCATCTTTTTAATGTGGTGTGGCGGAATCGCAGAACTTATAATTTGCCTATTCTTCAAGTTATGTGAACTTGAGTATTTGATGAACTGCTACTCCGCGAAGAAAAAAGATGACGTTGAAATGAATTTCGGTTCAACACAAATGTAAACAGTATGAATATCTGCATCCAATCTTGTGCGTAACTGGTTCTGCACATCATTATGGGCGTCTCCGACAATGGGGTTACTTTTCATTACTCTACCCGTTCGTAAATCAGGATTGTTTCGTGTTATTATAGGCGGCGCGTGGGCCCGATTAATGCACGGCCATTTCAGCATATCCGCCTTACGAAACATATTCTATCTAGAACAACAACAGCAACAACATATAAAACTCGGATACATTCGCGAAATGTGTCTAGCGAAGGTGCATTGTGCCGAGATGTAGTTTCGTATATAACGTTTTTTAGATAGAGAGACATGTTTATGCCGGCAAACGCGCTGACCAAATGAAATTTGGTTGCGCCTATCAACATGGAACTTTCGGAGCTTCTCCACAGGATCTAGCGAGTGCCCTCAAGCGTGTTTCAAGTGTGATTATTGTTGATCCGGGCTCTTCTTCTGTATTTGCGTGGTTTGTACGCAGAACTACTACGTGCAGTTCTCGTTCGCATCGGTGGCCAAGCCTTCGGTTCTACGTTGTTTTCTCTACTGTATCTACAATTCGCATGGCCTTCTCAGATATTAGCACACCGCTGACTCTGCCTGAACGCATGTTACGACCGCGTGTTCGAGCGGTTCGCCAAGAAGATTTAGATATCTTTATATGTAAGCGCATCGCCTTTCCGAGAGACACACCTGGCTTTTCCGCTCTGACCGTTTTCCAAGAGTGGATAAAGATCTCTGCGCCACAAGAACCAATCTCGTGTACTATACCCAGCGACCCGTCGAAACCTCCCCGAAAAGATTTTTAATCAACAGCTGACTTCTGCCAGTCACGGGGTTGTGAGCCAGGAGATAAATGAGTGAGAGACTTCGTAATTGAGCATAACCTCCGGTTCGCGTTGTTACACTCGCCATGTTGCCACGCACGAGTTGCATGCAAAGCTCGATATTGATCGGCAACTGCCAATTGCCAGTGGCCCCCGGCAGTGGCCCTCGGCAGTGGCCCCCGGCAGGTGTTTGCACCATGAGCTTCCGTGACGATGCCATGACGTGAACATGCGGCCGCAGATCTGACCGTGTAACGAGAGAAGTGGGGCTTTTCGTCTCTGGCGTGACAAGTTTGCGGAAAACCCCTCATCCACCATTTCGCTTCGACAGGTTGGCGCCTTCACGGGGACGACGGCACCTGCGGTTCGAGCAATTCATGGATTCTCCACGTGGTCATGGCAGTAAGCGGATGTCTCAGCCGCTTTCTACGGCATGCGATAAACGCAGCGCTCAAAGGCATGCACGCTATCGGCCGGCTTTCAATATTCGCGGTTAGATCTCTCGCGACACGCAACTCCTGCGGATAATGGCGACGTTTATGAGTTTGCGGTATATCCCGGAGGGACGCACACCTGCCTTTGTCCGGAGCACGTCGAGTGGAAGAAAAAGTTTCTAAGGCCGACTCACTAACACCAGTCGAGGGGTTCCGGGACGTAACAGAACGTCATGGCGTTTATTTGCTGTCAGTGTGCGTTTCGATAAGAACACAGCAAGATGCAGATATGATGAGTAAATCAAATAAAGAAAACCAACTAACCGTAATCGTTCACTTTTGCGACCCGTGTAAGACTAAACCGCGCTCCTCGATTGTTTTTTTGGCAGCATTTCCTAAACAAGATAACTTCGTCAGACGTACCCCGGTCTACCTTGCGTAACCTTCTAGAGCACCACATGGAGACCTCATTCGCAGGTTTGCAGGACATTGGTGATGCACTGCAGATCTAAAGGAAGCGAAAAAATTCTAGCATTTGCACAGCTGCCAGTGTCTCGCGGCCGAGCTTCTCTGTTCCACTGGACATCCGCTTTTCTCGGCTCTACCCTTCCCTGTCCCGTGTTTGTTTTACGAGCTAACTTGCGATTAGAATCTGGTTTCGTATTCACTGCCCTTCCTGCCGTCGATATGCGGTTGTAGACGAGATGTGACGCTTTCGCCATCGGGAACCGTCTTCGGTTGAGGACTGATTCGTAGACGCTATGGAACTGTTGCGGCGCATTCCCTACTCGAATCACCGCGATCGGCGTTTGCAAGCGATTCAGAAAGAGCTCGCAAAAGCTTTACCACCGAGGCGGGGGTTTTCTAGGCCGCCTTCGTATCTACCGTATCGCTAATTTAGTGAAGCTCGGCATCGCCGTAGTCGTGCTGGTTCCGAGGGGAAACTAAACAACTAAGCAGGTAGATATATATATATATGTCACCTTAGCATTTAGTTACGAAATATATTTTATGTCAGGAGCGCTGCTATCGTTGGATAGCCTCCATTGAGATGAGGGAGTTCATTGCGTAGACAATTTTAGCAATTATTTCCTAGCTACGTTCATATTTGTCCGAAACGTACATGCCGTGCCATACTGGTCCATGTTTTCGCCTCGTTTATTCCCCACTTTTCCCTCTCTTCCACCCGCTCTCCACGACACAGAGCAGCGCGTATTGTCTTATTGACATGTTCACACAAACACAAAAAAAAACGTCGTTATTTCACTTCCGGCGTGTCGACCTTTTTAACACTTTTACCTCAGGACGATTATACATCTAGGCCACCGAAAGGCCAAATGTCCCAGCAGCCGTAACATTCGTCCACTGTGACCTGACAAGGGCTAAAGCTCTTCGGTGTATCGTAGTGAGCGGTTTCCATAGTGTGGCTGTGGCTGGCCCAAAGGCGGCGTATTGCTGCGCACCAATGCTTTCGCTGTTTGTATGGCGGTGACGGATGGCGGCTCTGATTAGGGCAGCCGTGCAAGAGTCTGCTGTCCTGCACCGGCCAACGCCTTCCTGGATCGACTGTGTGCTTGTGGCCATACGGGCGGCGGAGTCTGCGTGCCCTATGCGAATGTCGCAGTGTGTCACCGACGCAGCAGCGACGACTGGATGGCATTGGCGCTTCAGCCTTGCCGGCCAGTGAGGATGGTAGGTTTAATCTGTTGTTGGAAGCGCGTTGGCGTTGCCAAGCATGGCCAACACCAACGCGGCGGCGGCGGCGGCGGTGGCGGTGGCGTCCACTTAGCCGACGGCGACGGGCCTAGTATCTTGCGAAATCGATTCGATTTAAGAGGGGCGCTTCGAGTGCAATTGTGGCTTTTGACACTAATTCTGTCCGAACCAACTTCCATCCATCCATCGGGTTGGGCTATGGCATAGGCTATGGAATAGCCGATACGCGTACTTGGGTCATTGTGCGAGTTCGCGGTGACATTCTCGCCCATGACCACGACCTGATGAAGGTGGCGAGTTGACATGGCAGGCGACTTGCCCAAGTGAGGTGGGGGACGGGCACTATGAGGCGAACCCTCGCGAGTGAAGGACGAGAGATGCGGAAGGGGTGGGGGAGGAAACAAGGGAAGTCGGTTCTTGGTGAATGTCGTCCTCAGTGGAGGCTTCCTCAATACAATTACCGACCGATCAGCCTTCCTACTCGAGGCGAGAAGACCTTTTTGGGTCGTTGCTGGTCGTCGTCGTCGCCGCCGCCGTGTCGACTAACGTCCGAGCCACCCTCTTACTCCCTGTTTGCCCCCGGGGCTCGCGTAGCTTCTTGCCTGGACCCCCCTCAGCCGTCGGAGCACAGCACACTTGCCTAGTGGCCTGAAGGATCGTGTGTGGGAAGAGCGATAGGCCCGTGTCGAGAGTGTGTTTACGTGTGTGTGTGTGTGTGTGTGTGTGTGTGGAACCGAGAGAACCGCTCTAACGCCGTGGAGTGAGGTGTGGACGTACGCGGCGTCATGTCTCGATGTCCTCGACTGAAGGTACATTAATTATGGCTGCCGACCTGCTAGGCTGTCTGAGCGACGTATCCAAGGTACTATAAGAGGCTTTTCGCACCCCGATGTCCTTCCCCTTGGCCGCGAGCCTGGAGCTCCCTCTGCCTTCCGGACATCGTCTGAGGCCCGGAGCTCGCGCCCCCGAGCCGCTGCCGCCCCCGAGAAGTGCCAATGGGCCTTAGTTGCGGGGCATTGGCCACCGGCATCGGCCCTGCCGACTGACCGGGGCGGCTGCGGGGGTTTTCGGGCGTTCGTATTCGCTCGCTCTGAGTCTTTCTTGGCTAAAATTAATCAACAATAATGGATTATTTGTTGTCCACATTCGGCGCACGGCCGCAGCGGCCGTTGGGGGATCTTTTCGTAATGAAGCGAGCCAGACTCGCGCCGATGGACTTTACTCTTCTCGCGGCCGAAGCTCTCGTCCGCTCAGGAGCTTTCGAACATGTCGTGGTCGAAGGCGAAGTCTTCGAATACGGGACTACAATTGGTCTGGCCGGCCGTCCTGCGCTAGGCGCATGCCGTCCGTGGCCTGCGGTAGTAAGGCCAGCGTCCTATTCAAACTCGATTGTGAGAAGGACCAGGCTAGAAGGTGGCTCGCTGGTAAATCCCGCGGCCGTCGCGCGACTGCAATCCATAACGGGGCCAAGCGAACGTCCATCGTTCTTATATCGGTCCAGCTATTTTCCGGTTCATATTTCACGTTCGTGGACAGCCGTGACGCCGTTTGATCACCGCGGGCGTCTACCTGATAGGCCGGCAACGCAGCAACCGGAGGAACTGGCCTGTCCACGACTTCACGCAAACGTACCAAGGAAATCGCCAATTGGCTTCGCGAGGCCGACTGGCCTGCGACGGTTCTAAGGCCGTCGGAACTTGGCAAATGGATTTGGTTGGCCGAGCTTGCTAAGGTCATGCAGAGATGTGAGTCAATTTATATGTTCGTTTCAACGCAAAAGTGGGACGACCCAGTCATGTTGGGCCCTACAGGTCATGGAGATAGGGGAACCCCGAGTGGTACGTAGAAGCGGTTCCGAGGTTGGCACTCTGAACATGGCCGCTCTCTTGAATATGGACCACCGAAAACCCATACAATTGTTCACGTATAAAATGCTTGAAAATTCTAGAAAATGTTTAGCCAAACTACGCTATGTATATGCGGCAAGCGGAGATGTACAAATAATTATACAACCTTATTGAAGACTTTCAAGTGAGTCATTCCAAACTAGTTAAGTAAAATGCCCTAAGTTCGCGCGCAACGCAATCAAAACCGAACCAACAGAGAAGTAAATCAGCATCATGCATGTTATAGTCTAAACAATAAATTCAGGGGCGCAACAAACAGCGCACGGGCGTATACCACGTGTCGAAACATTTTCACATCGTCGGTGCGTACATTTGATGGGCGCAGGACTCGTCAGTCATATTTTGCATCACCACAGCCTTTTTAGGCGACGTTTGTCGGCGATTATTTTGTCCTCTATCCCCCCCACCACACCACACCAACGTCTTCCGGTGTCAGAAAGCGTCCAACCGCTGACAACTTTTCCGTAGGGGGCAAACAGGGCGAATTGAAAAGTAGCTGCAAAGAGACGATCTTCACGCAGTAATTCTCCCTGCCTAAGGATCGGCGGCCTTGCCAGCCGCTCGAAGATCCTACTCCAGCCAACGGCGTCCCCGAGGGGCGTTAACAATTCACCAGGCGTTGGTTGGCTTGTGAGACGCGGCAATCCGACGGGAAGAAAAGAAGAGAGAGAGAGAGAGGAAGAAAGCTAGGCAGACAGAGAAAGGGGAAATGGGGAAAAGAGAGAGAGAAGGGGGAGGGAGGGGAGTGGCCAGCGGAGAACGTGTACCCCAAACGGTTAGCGGCTTCGGGCGTTCGCCGCATGCTGGGTGCTGTCAACAAATTGGTCCGCACCCATCAAGCCTTCCCAATCCCCACTGTTCCGTTTCGTTTTCCCATTCTCTCTCCCTCGCTCAATCACCCTTTATTCCTACTCCCTTGCTCTCTCTCTCTCGCCCTCTCTTTCCATCTCTTTCTCTCTATATCTTTCCTTTTTCTTCTAGCCGCGTGCTGCTCCTTCATGGTGCTCCGGGCGAACCCGTCAAGTGAGGGATCCAACTCCCCTATGAATTGGAAAAGCAGGCGCAAGCCAGCGAGAGTGAGTCGCGGCGGGAGCTCGTCGCCGGAAAAAACGTGGGAAACTAATAGTCTAGACA
>MNPL01021394.1:25356-42129 GCA_002081605.1 Tropilaelaps mercedesae
GGTCCAACGCGACAAATGGAGGATTTGCCATTTGCCGCTGCAGGCATAGCTGAGCGGCGGACGTTTTCCTCCGCTCAACGCAGGGAGAAGGCACCACTTACGAAATCGACGGCACACGGCCGCCGGTAACGACACAGGCCAACGCCGGCTTTGGAGAGTGGCGGAAGCCGATACTCGACTACCTGTAGACAAACGGGTCCAGCGGATTCGCCCGTAATTAGGTGAAGACTCTGCAGCTCCGACAGCTGCGCCCGTTGCGATTCGTTTCGGAGTAGATTGAAATAATTAATTGGACAGGTCGGGCAGTGTTCTCCCACTTAGCAAGCCGAGTTCGGGTGTCTGTACGCCTGGGGTGCCGAGAGATAGCGTTCAAATGCGGGATTAGTAAACTACCCGAAGCTCGCTACGTGGTGCATACGTTCTATACAGGAAGTTGTCCTTGTCAGGAGAATGACTACAATAGATACCAGAGCTATGCCAATGTTGACAAGGAAATCAGTCGAATTTTTCGTGACCGCGCGTGTTTGCCGTTGCCCGGCCACGTACGTAGGAGCATGTCATTGTTCCGTGGACTGCGTACCAGGCAATTCGATGATTCAACCCTGCCTACTAATCGCGGGCGAGTTTCGAGCAAAAAGCAGCCGGACAGTTCGATCGTTTTGGAAACAGTTTCGATACATTCGATAGCATTCAAACCGCTCAGCCAGACACAGGTCTGTACATTTTACAGGAGACAATACGCGCCAAATGGTCCACGTCGAAATACCGTCATGGTAGATCTCCATGGCGTAAAACCCATCAAGGGCGTCGCACGTAAGCTATTTAGCCGAAGTGCGGATGAGCGATTGTAAGCCTAATTCTCGGATCAACTCGAGTCCCCGGACAATCCTCTCGATCCGAATGTCCTCGCGGCATGCTCAAACCGACTGAGGTTCCCATATAGACGGGTGCCGTTTCCATAAACACTATCCCGCACAGATTTACATGGTCTGTTATGGCAGTTAGGTGTTTAGCAGTGATTCTGTATTCCGCCATTTTGCCCGGTAAGAGGACATATGCATATTTAATGTGGATGGGACCAATGCGCGTTACGATTTGCGTACGCCGTGCATGTACACCCGTCTGGCTATCACGGGAGGCGCTATTTCGCAGATGGTTTCGCCAGAGGGCATCGACTAGCCATGACCTGTCGGCACGTATTGAGTTACTCGTATCGATGTGTGAACGGACGCCATCTTGGGCCAGCATTGGGCCAAACAGGACATACTCGAATGTCGTAAAAACAAATCAACTAACCGACGAAAACTCGCTGAGCGGACGTCCAAACGGAGCGCCTGCACAGGGACAATGTTCGGGGTTCGTCCTCAGATATGAGCGTTACAGAAGTGAGTGCCAAACCCTTCCGTGTATCCGTTTGCCGATAGCCGGACCGTTGGTAAATACAACTGCGTCGTGCCTCGCCTCGACACATACTCGTGGCTGTATTTATCAACGGCCTATCGCATTACCCCGAGCAACTGTCCGGACCCACGGGGGTGACGCGGAGGGCAAATTGTGGCTGGCGTCGACGGCTTCGATAAGCCGAACAGGCTGTGGATGCTGCAAAGCGATCCGGTTTTTCCGTTATGACGGGGGGGGATGTGAACGAGAAGTGAATTTCCGTTTGATATCTGCTTTTATTGTGAGTGACCGCTCTGTATATAGCGGGCAGAAACACGTCGCTTAGATGATCAGCGGTCACGCTACTCCGCAACGGCGTTTCTTAAGCGTGCCTGTCGCTCGAATAACGTTTTTGTCTCGTGAACACAGCTAGCCGAATTGCTTACTTATGAGCTGTCTGTCAAAGTCGTGACTGAGCTCTCTGACAAGTGATTTTATAAACCGAATGTACGTTCTGACATTGCTGTATGCTCAGTGTGGGAATAAATTGGTAACTCTGTGCGGATGGGGGCGCTACATATGTGGCACCTTCTGACTACTCAGCAGCTTCTCATAAGCGTTTCATACGCACAAATATGGTCTTTTTATTAGGTGTAGGGGCTATAACCGAATTCAACTATAGACGTAATTCTATCGCCAGGAGTACGTTATGTATGCTGCAATTTCGTTGGCATTCATCTACCTAGGTAACAGTCCACCAGAGGATACCCTTACGTGAGCATCAGATAAAGTCGGCCTGCGAAGCAACACGTCTACACAAGCACAGACATCTATTTGGCCGGTAGACATCTTCCAGCTACAAGGTTTCCGTGTTCTTTCTGTCAAAGTCATAGCGTGCCAATGACACCGCGTGAAGAAGTAATCGCCAAGTGACGTGCGTATGTGGTGTGTATGTGCTGGTGTGAGTGTGTGTGTGTGTATTTCTTCCATCGAGTAAACACCGACGCCGCTAAGCGGCGATTATCCGAGCTCGGAACACTGGAGCTAGGCATAATCCGCGCTCACCCAAGCAGGCAGCGTTCATTGTACGAGAGGGCCAACGTCTCCGTCTAGTACGGGGACGCCGGCAAGGTCTCCGCGCTCTGCAAGCCTCGCTCACCCACAGCCGAACTCCATTGGACAAACTCCATCCGTATCCGCCACTGGAACGACTATTAGGCCGTGCGAACTTGCACTTTCTACATTCGGCCATAGACTCACGTCTGAGCACAGCCACAATGATCGGCGTTCGACGGACACCATAGCGAACTCGCGCGTGAATCCCCTCGACGCGGTCTATCTGTGCATTCATTAGCAGCGCTCGGCCTGGAGGTGCAGGCCGCTTTGTAGACAAGAACGGCGTTTTTGCGAATTCTCGAAACTAAGTAACGCTTTGGGCGGATCCATCGGACGGCGGCCGATTCGCGATGTGCGTAGCTCTAGTTACAGGCCATTGTTGTGGAGCGGACTCGGGAGGCTGATGGCCGGTCGAGTTGGTGCAAGTTCCACGACATGTCTTTCCCTGCACCAGTGAAGGGGAAATAGGTATAAAGGCGATTTTCTGCGAACGCCGCGTCGCCAGTGGGAATCGCGCACTTAGCAATTAAACGCGCCTTGTAGAGTGCGATTGAAAAACCGGTGATCGGTAAATATTTGAGGCGACGAACGGGGAAAAAAAGGAAGATGCTGAAGGTATCGAGAGAGATTTACAGGCCTTATTTTGCCTTACGTGTCGCCGCAATGTTGACTAGGCTGTAATACGACTAGGTGGCTGGGTAACTGAGAAACCAGCTAGCTTAGTTTCCTCTGAGGACAAATATTCTTCAAGGGCATCTGCGCATTTACACCTGAGATGCTCAATGTAACAAAGAACCGCTTGCTAACTTAAAACTGGGAAAAGCTCGACCAAGCGCTCTGTAGTGTGTTGTTAGCAGGTGAACGTCGTAGAGATCGTTGAATCGTAACGGGTTTAATAATACACCCCGTGTCCCCATAGGATATTCCGGGAGCCAGACGTTACCGCCCACTTGTTATTGCTTCACGTCGCTCCCTACAACGGCCCTTTCGGCTCTACACTTGGCATTCGCATACTCCGTCTCGCCAGCGTGCACCCTTGCACACAAAAATATTTCATAATTTCGACTTGGCCCTTCTCCGACTGTGCCGTGCATGCTAGCCCGGGGGGGTCGTCTTTCTCTAACCTCAAAAAGCAATTTGCATAATAGCGCCGGAAGTCCCTTCGCCAGCCGTCGCTCACGTCAAAGTGTATCCGTACAATTTAGGAAATTGCAGAATTTTTCTGTTTGTCTACCGGCGAGATTCGTGTGGCCGATGAGAAGAAGAAGAAACCATGCCACCTAATGCAATTAGGTATGAGTGTCGCGTTAACACGATTTTAATCATTTCGGATGTGAATTTGAGTGAAATGACACGGTTTAGCTGAAGGCATATGCACAGCCATATACGGAGACCGAGTAGAAATCGTAGAATGCCCTTTACAATAAACACGGAGTAGACACGGGCGTTCGCGCCGTGTCGCTTCTGCTCATTAGGCGCACACTGCTCTGAATAAATTTATAATGGCATCGCACGCGACGTTACGATAATCTATCGCCCATTACTACCCATTGATTATTGCCTCTCACCAACCTTCGGCCGTGTTCCCCTCGTAGGGCATTCTTACCAATTAGATATGTGCGTGCATATCCGAAATAATTATCTAATCGCATTTATTGCGAACCGGTTACTAAAAAACGCTGCAAACACTATTATGTTGAATTTAAAAAAATCTGTTCAATGAACCATTTATTGTACATGCGTATATCACTGGAATAATATATAGCGATTCAAGGCTAAGTGACATGACAGTATTAAAATAGCCTAAGAAAAAATGTATTTTAAACTTTTCCAGTAGGATATGCTTCCCTAAATGCCGCTTCCACGCTATCAAACTGTTACGAATGTTAGCAAACTATGAATGTCTCGGACAAACTACGTATCTAATCAAACTTTTATATGACTTTGCATAGAAACTAAGCGACTTTAGTCCATAACCAGATAATACATAACCAGATCGGACCGAGACACGAGCCTTGAGGAACTCCCTTGGCGCAGACACACAGGAGACTGAATTTATTGTTGACCCCCTGAAAAAACTTCCGATTCGTGAGATAATTTTTCACCCACCTTAGAGTAATTTTGTTTAGTTTAAGCCTATGCAGCATCGACGACAAGCAGAGAATGGTCAACGCGATCCAGCGCATTTCGAGAATCGTAATCGAAGCACAATATCAAAGCGTTACTTCTTATATTGCTGTAAAATTCAATTGGTTTATCATAACAATCAATGTCCTAGCCACCTTTTCGTGAAACCGTGCCGCTCAGGATACTAATGAAACTTCACCTGCGGAGTCTGATCAACCCGGGAGTCTGATCAATTTCGAAGCAAATGCACGCGATGATTTCCGGAGCGTCAATCGGCAATTAATTGTCTGTTTCAGAGTTTAACTTTTTCTCTTTCGTTCCGTGATTACTGACTAGCAAAAATGAAAAAAAAACCTGTATCACTGTGCCATTTTTTCCTAGAACTTCTCAACGATTAAGTACAACCTTTCCATGAAATATTGGGGGAACGCCTTCACACACGCCAGAGTACATCTTGATGGAGATTTCTTCATCGTACGAATGACCAGCTCCTCGGTAAAACAACCGTGCGAGCAACTATACGGTAGGGCCACCCTGCTGATATGTGAATGTTTTGAAATAAAAGCAGATGAGAAAAACACTGAATATCTCAGATTTCTTAGGGTCGTCTGTAACAGCTCGTTCACTCTATTTTTAGATCTGCAACCCCTTGCTTTTACTTTCGATTTTCTCCTACCAGCATATTTGAAGGGTTCTGCCGAACTGCGACAGGACAACGCAGACTTTTCGAGAATCCTCATTCCATAGCCTTGGCTTGTTTATCCTTTGCTTCAATGCCGATGCGGACGTATTCGACTGTCGGCGGTTGGAGCCATAACGAGTGGCGCATCCAACGTCAACGAGTTGATGAAGACAGTAGAGCTTTGAATTTCAGAATGGTTGATTCGTTCGCTCGCCATTCGAATCGGCCAAGTAATAGCAAACTGTTTGCATAGGGACGCGCCTAGCATACAGATGTATGGTCACTGTTTCCACATAACGATAATGCCCTAGCTGGTATCACTAACGACAAAACTTCTCGCACGCTCAACATACACACACACACACCAAAATGACTGCGGTTTTGATTATGGCTACGTTAGGGCGGTTTCTTCAACGACAGCTCGCGACCATGTCATCGGGCGTTATAATCTGATCAATATAATTCAGTAGACAATAAATACTCAACGAGGTACATACATACGACTGGGTTGTATTCACTGAGTCAATGCGGAGATGGCCTACGCGTTTTGTGGTCGTTATTATAGCCGTGTTGTGCCTTTATATAGTACTGCCTCGTGAAGCTTAGCCGGAGTTTCTGAAGAACTTGAGAAAAGTTCCAGTTGACATTCCGCTGGATTGACCCTTAGCTCCGTCCTATGTCGCTAAATCCGTTGGGGCACCCATTGGATCTACTTACTACTTAGCCCACGGGGGCATAGGATGGGACAGTTATGTCAACGTCTTGACCGTCAAAGAGAAAAGCGATTCTTTGTCGTTGATAGGAGGTTCACTTTGTTTCCCAGGAACCTTCCTGCTCCTGCTGCGATCTCACATAGCTCGACCTTTTGAAATCGATTCACTAACGTTCATTCGCTAACGCTGTCGCTTTCTCCTTGACGCCACAGATTTTAAAGGAAGGAACAGCCTATCCGAAGGATGTCCCCCCTTTCCAATATTCCCCGAAACTCATGATCCTTGGGATGAGGATCTCTGTTACTGGCTTTGAACCCTCCCTCTGATAAAAATATTTTTAGAACTGACCATTAGCCAACATGCACCTGCATGAACGATCACTGTTTTATGGCACCGCTGACAACTTCAGTCAACTCGTCTATCGAGTTGGTAGCAAATGCAAGGCGTCATCCTCCCCTATCGAGTATAGTCACTCGTCCGACTCGGCGACGACCTCAACTACGTCGATCCATTTACACAAACGTAAGTCGCCTTAATTGATAGCGACTGGGTCATGGGCCTTGAAAGCGTCACTCAGACCCTATTTTGGCTCGATGCCGACTTGCGGTCGGGACGGCGTTAACTACGCTGGCAACGCTGGCAATGAGCGGTTGGCCATCTGCAGGAGCGAAATCAACCCCTCACTGTGAGTCCGATGGCCTGGTGCAGTTGCGTGAGCTTTTCGACCACCAAAAAAAAGACACACAAATGTACGGGCTCGATCTCGGCCGTGCTACATTTAGTTCTTAAATAGAACGCTAGAAAAGCTTTCCTTATTGCGTACACAGACGTACACAGAAATAAGCAATGACAGTGAACGCAATGCACCGCCACCACAGCCTTGCGTCAACGGCATTCTCAAGTTTTATTATTAAGTGTTATTATTACTAATATTATATCATCACCATTAGCTACGCTTACAAATTGTCATAAGAATAATAAGCGCACTTCCTGCTCCGGTCCGGCTGACATCTGCTGGAACGGCGTTTCCCAACGCGGGTTACCTGTACTACTAACCGTTTCCCCGATCACAGGTTCAGGCCAGTAAACATGCAGACCTTTCTTCTATCACCCCTCAACCGTTTTGTACCTCAGCATACGAAGGCAGTTAGTTTTCAACGGCTTTCAGTGGGTTCGCAGCAGGCAGAGTGCTATCCCTTTCTCCTGGGTCGGATCGATACGACAAGTGATTATACGCTCCGTGCAGGCCCCCCCCTTCCGACCTCCAGCTGCGTTCCCTTCCTCTTTTCCATGCTTTGCTTCATGCTCCGGAACTTCCGCAGCAATTCTGGCATAGCTCATCGGGTCTGGAAACATGTGTATAGTTGCTTTGCATTGGTTTATCTGGTCTTATATGAAAACGATGCACGCATGGGGACCGTGCCTATGCCGAGATCAAACCTTGATAGCCGTTCGCCTCTTTCTCCCGTCATCGAAAGTGGCGCTTGGAAGCGGCCAAGACCGAGGAAAGTTGCTACGTAGCAATTTTGACCAGGATAGAATTAACTGCAGTGGCAACTTGGCTGTTCTCCTCTGCCGACGGCAGTCGTCCCCCGTCCCATCTGGGTCTGTAAGATTTTCCTCGACACAGTAAAGGGGCTGGCTACTCCTACTAATTTCAACGTAAACGTTATACCAACTCTGGGGTGTATCGATTTTGCGAGCCGGCGACTCACTCAGATTTTGAGGCTTGTCTCAACGGCTTGACTCGAAGACTGTGTCCCACTCGGTCGAAGCTGACGTGTGAGGTTTAGTGAAGTAGGACTCAAACGCTGGGGTAACACGTTCCCGTTCCATACGCCTCCCGCGCCCATATAACAGACCTCCTGCACGGATTATCCGGCCCCGTTGGTTCGGTCCTGTACGTAATCAACGGGAACGCGCGAACTACGTTATAGCAGCCTAACCACGCAGAACATTCGAGCCTACTGGATGCTGGCCAGAGCCAAGCTTTAAAGCTTTCCCGACAGAAGTACTCAGCATCTGTTCTATACATCTTCTGCGCGCACCCTCTGATAGCCGAGGTCAGTCTAGGCCAAACGGCCGTGCTTAAAGGCACCCTCTTTTCTCGGCTACAGCGTCCTGCCCCAGGCGCAGGCCAAATGACTCGCGCGAATCTTGAAAGGGATGGCCAACAGGGAAAAAAAAATTTGTAGGAAACGAATAGACCGAATGACCGGCATATAAATGCATTAGCTAATCAGCCGAATACTCGGTGCCCTTCAAAGCGACCTAGAAACACAAAGTAAGCGGCTAGGATGCGACAGGCTACCAAAATTACCCGAATAGGACGAAGGAGGATGCACAGAATGCAGTCATCCTGCAGCAAACGGAATGACCGTCACTCACACGGTGGCATCACCATTGCCAAAAGGGAAACGCCACGCTTGTTTGCGTTTTGACGGCCATTATGGACAATTCGTTTTGGCTCCACGTCGAGCAAGGCCCCCGTTCGCGCAGAGTAACTCGGGCCTGTCTTTTGTTGCTCTC
Source organism: Tropilaelaps mercedesae (assembly GCA_002081605.1). Taxonomy (NCBI): domain Eukaryota; kingdom Metazoa; phylum Arthropoda; class Arachnida; order Mesostigmata; family Laelapidae; genus Tropilaelaps; species Tropilaelaps mercedesae. The sequence goes on from MNPL01021394.1 coordinate 33,904, forward strand.
GATGGCTCGAATGTTCGCATTGTAATTGCGTGGTGGTGGTGGTGGTGGTGGTGGTGACCTTCAGCAGACGCGTGGGTGGTGGCTCTGTGAGTGTCGTCTCCGTTATGTTGTGTGGTCGAATCAATACAGCTTTATGCCTATCTGAGACGTTTAAGAAGGGAGGTCACCGAACCGCTTCGATGGGGGTCCATGACACGCACGAGTGGAAATAGTCGGCGATCCTGTCCATCAAAGGCGTGCGGAGATATTTGACAATGAATGGCTTCAAAGGCGTTTATTGTGAGTTCGAATCACGGTATGGCCGCACGACGGCGGAGCCTGCCTTTGAGAGGTCTGTGGCGGCCTGCGCCAACGACTTCGCCGCAGGGTCTTGTATCTAAAAGGACTAATTTCATCCTTTAGTCGAGTTATGACACAACGTAGCGCTCTTGGACGGTAGTTGCTATCCAGCCACTTGTAACCCGACCGACCATGCATATGGGAGTTATTATCGTGACTCCTTTTTGCGCCCCCCTCCTCGGAGGGACGCGTGCCAGGAGCCGTTTTCCGAACGGCACCACCTTCTAGCCAAGCAGGCAGACAGGCAGACAGGCAGGCCTACGCATAAGAAGGAAAAAAGTGAAAACGGACACGCAATTACTTGCCAAGCACTTCGTGTGCGAGATGCGTCAAGTCGGTAGCATCTTCTTGGCAACACTGTAAAGAATAGAATACGAGCAAGCCGCGATGGCTCGCCGGTGAAAGGCATACGCACGCAGAACGAAACGACGAGGCGTTCGTAATGCGAACTCGGCGGCATTAACGCCTGATATCGACAGTACGAACGCTTCCTATAAGTGCTTGCGTCACGAGACTCCACGCGCTATCCGGATTAAGGCTCGTTGCCAGATGGTCGATGATCGGACGTTGACGTATAGGGCGCACTCGGAGGTAGAGCGCCGCCTGTTCGCGGCAAGTCCCTCGCATTGGCCGCAATGCAATTACCGGCCTATGCTTGCCTGAAAATGCCTGAAAATGGACAAATGCCTTACACGTCCACAATGGCCAAACAATAGTTTTCGTTGCTATTGTTGACAGCTTTCAAGGATACGAAGCTGGAAGTCTCTTAGGGTACCGGTCCCTGCTGGCTGAGTGTCCAGTACTTGATGCCGATGGGCGTGCGTCTCTAGGAAGAAGATCAGTAAACGTCCATGTTCGGTTGTATTTTTCCAAGATTAGGAAACCTACAGCAAACTTGTAGGGTCGTGTATTCGGGCCGTCACATTTGCATGCAACTGGTAAGGTAAACTAACAAAATCCTATCCTAGTTTAGAAAATGATTTCTTCTTTGCGATCCGTTTTACCTCATTCCGCTGCTGACGCTGTGCCTACACCACAACAGAAGTAAGATCAGTGTTTTAGTTTAATATCCAACTGCCGCTTCAGACCAGCTACCCAACTCTGTTCAGGGCTACCACACCGTCGAATAAGTAGACCGCCGCGTACAAAAGACACCAACATGCTTTATTTTGCACAAAAATCATCTTTCATCTCTTCTGTCGACACACTATGGCCGCCCACGTCGCTGCGCTGGGTCGGGTGCGTTGAACGTCTAACTCGGAACCAGCTTTTTTCCTTCTTCTCGGACCCTCTGTCCGTTGCGCCTTCTCACCTCAGGGCTTCTGCCGAATGTCAACTTTAATACATCCTTCGTTATATTAACTGCGCGGTGCCATCTCATTGCCACTTGGTTCGTCCGATGAACGTGACACCCCCACCACCGCCTCGTACACAGCTCGGAACTGGCGGCGCTGGCTTTCATCTAAGCCTTCTGCTAACCCGACCTCTGAACTTGCTGCGTCTCCACGAGTACTTTTCCGTAGGCTAGACCGTTTTTATTTTTTTTTTTTTATCGTTTCGCAGCAACCTCCCCATCTCGGTCCCAGCGCGCTCGGTCCCCAATGCTTCCACCAGCCTACTTCGTCGTTCACACTACATAACTTTCGCGCCCTTTATTTCTTCGTCACTCTTTTACTCGGCCCGCCCCTTTCAGAAGTCTATTTAGTATGTACAGGACATATCACCTCGCTACGCGCTCTGGCGCTCCGCCGGTTCCGGAATCTCGGACGTGATCGGATCCGGTGGCCTGGCCAAAGGTAAACGTCTCCGTCCCGGAGCCCGTGGGCACTCGACAGGCCGCACGGCCTGCGCCGCCTGATCTCTGCAGTGTCCAGTTAACCTTCAAAGAAACGACTGCCTGGAATGTCCGCCTGTCTGTCCTGTGTTGATCGGGCCTGACCAGCCAGGCCTGCTAGGCCTTATCGCCCCTCCCGTCCGCCTTCCGCCGAAGAAAGAAACACGCCAGCCAGCTCGTCTGATCACAGCAGTCCGCACCCCATCGCCGAAGGACGAACCTCCTCGTCGCCTTGCCCCCGGGGGTGCGTGTCCATGCTGCACCGTCTCCCCACACAGGCGGACAGCGGCACTCCGGGGATGGCATGGCCTGAACCCCTCCCATTGAACAACATTGTAATTTCCACTTTGAAATATATCGCTCTCCCTTTCGCTTGCCGTTGGCCGTCTTTTCTGCTTCTTGCCGCCTCTCGGGTCGGCTCTTCAGGGCGCTGCTCTTCGCCGCGATATGGACAAAGCAGCATATAATTTTCTTGTTGTTCTTACCCACCCCCCGTCGTTGGGTCGCTTACTTGCCGCCAGCTATCTTCTGCGAGGGGGCGCGCGCGCGGTTTTTTGGACCGTCGACCGACAGAAGTTTTCTGCTGTTTCATGCCTCGCCACCACCGCAGAGCTGGGGTCGGTCGGCCGGCCGGTCCCGTTCTGTGTCACCGTGTTTCTGACACGGGGGCTGTCGCAGACGCAAGCTTTGCCTACATCTGCCTGGCACGGTTTCTCTGTGCGACTCGACCTCTAGCGTTTGCCCTCCGTTCGACTGAATCCTGGGGAAACCCGGGTCGAAAAGATGCAACGCACTCGTTATTCGTGGGCCGATGCTGTTTCGCACCGGCGACGCTTTTGTCCTCACTTCGGATTGTGCCCTCACTGGTTCGACGCCACAAGAACGGGCCGCCGCCGTTCGTTGTCCGGGGTGATGTTCGTCAGGGGGGTTGGCCATCTCTTCGGCATGGCTCGTTTCTATTTTGTACGCGTAGTAGTCGCACTGACCGATCGCGTTCACCGTTGCTTAACAAACAGGCTCCTGTGGGAGGCTGGCGCGCTGGCGGATCTTCGGGACGCTGTTGGACGCGTAGTCCCCGTGGGAGGACGCGGCGGGAACCGGCGACCTCCAGTCAATCACTCCTCAAGAACTTTGTCGAGATCCTCACCGCGCAGGGGCGGCCCAGGCTGTCGTCAGAAGGCGTCCTCCTCCTTGGCGTCTGGCCGACGCTCCTGCGTGCATCGCCTGTAACAGCAACGGCATTCATATATAGGTTAATAATGGTCTACGCACCAGTGGGAAATGCACTCGCGTAGACACACAATGTAACATCGTTCCAGCATCTGTCTGCCAACATCACCGACCCAAACCACTTGACCCAAGGCCAGATGAAGGCTCGCGCGGCCGAAATGCGACCTGCATGTGAATGAGAAGTCGACAAGAAAACAGATCCGCCGAAACGAACGCACCCTCGGGCCGGCATGGCCTCGTTCCTATTCACCTCCAGCATCGTCCACCAACCCCCCCCGTCCGGGGGAGGAGGAGGACAAACGACGAGGCCAAACTATTGTTCAAACTGGTTCAAAATGCACGAGCTCGATGGGTTCGTTCGTAAATCGGCCCAGTTGTGCTGGATCAACATAATGATAGGTACACATCGAGACCGCTCTAGATTAAGCAACATGGCGAACGAACACACGAGCGCCATATTCACGTCGATGTGCCACTCTGCGCACGCTGGCCACCACGCTGGTCAGGCAATTCTCGGATTCGTCACTCAGACCTAACGCACGCCGATCTGTGTGAAAACATCGGAACTAATCAGTGTCAGGGAACGGCGTGTTTGACGGTCGGAGCAAGACGGCTGTCATCGTCACGTGTACGTGAATGTCGTTGTGTGTGCGTGCGGTGTACGTAGAAGCTTTTTCACAATTCAAGCTTGAAATCGGATTTGCTTAGGCGCAATTCATACAGGCCAGGCGCAAAACAGAGAGAGATTTACTCTGCTTGACATAGCTATGAGCTATGAAAAAATTAGTCAGATGCGTGTTTGTTGCTTCACGACGTCTTCTGCCGTCGACGTGAACTTCGTGAGAGTTCGATGCTAAATGCCAAACGTGCAGATCATTTCTGCCAGACTACAAAATGCCAACGGACGATGCCTCCTTAAAGGCCGGACACGCGTCTGACACAGCGATCAGGCCCTGATCGGTGGTGGCTCAAAAACTCATTCCGCACGCGAGGCGCTTAACCTCTCGGAGCAAAACCTCGGAGCAAAACCTCGGAGCAAAACGTGGTTACGTTGACCCCGAACGTTCCGCGCGATCTACGTGTTTGTCACCCGCCTTCAAGAACTGCACCCAAAAAATGATTCCCATGTGAGGAAGAAAGTTATTCGCCATTGTACGCGCAAACATACAACTCGGATCACTCCGACGGGACTCCAGCCTGAGCTACAGGCTGGACTCGACCTAATTAACGACGAAGCTTCATTGAGCATCAGATGCAGCCGCCTGAGGTCGTCGATGATCCGATTAAGACAGATGGATCCGGTGACTCATCCGAGATGCCGCGCACGTAGCTGACTGTCGCTGCGACGACGGAGAAATGATTGATCTTCGACGAAATCTTCACAACAATAGAGCATTACCGAGCGTCGGCGTCGTCGACATCGTCGATGACGCTCAACGAAAAGGTGACACAACTCCGCGATATATTTTTAATGACATTGACGACCTGACCGGCGTCGCGAAAACTTCTCGAAGTGCTTCGATTCACGGTCGAAGCTTCGAATGGCAGAAGGCCCACTTTGCGGACCGTAAGCATGCCCCATGGGCAAATATTTCAACGCATTCGCGCGCTCGAGCGTCAAGCAAGACGACCGACTACGTCGTTGCAGAGTCCTGTAAACGGCCATTCATATAACAGAATGAGAATTTGTCGCATTGTTGGCTTAGTCACGTTGCTGAGATTAGTACCGCCCAGAGCGCTGGCTGGTGGCTCACATGTTAACAACTTGTTGAGATCAATAAACACACACACACACGACATTTGCTGTGGCTTCGGAACTCGCTTCATCGTTACAGCCACGAATTATGCATTTATTTGACTTTATTCTCCATTCCCCTCTCTTGTCATATATATATATATATAAAGATGGTGTTGTTTGTGCAGGTCGGCCAAAGTGAACGCAATGGCGAGATTATCATTAACTAGCTGCCTTTTGCACTGAAAAAGGTAACGGACGAAAATACGAAACCAAAATAGGTACCGCACCAAGATCGTTACTCACGGTTCATAATAATGAGCACACATCTCGCATTCTAATACCGGCGACTTCTCTGCTAAGAAATGCATCCATCGCCTCGAGTTTCTCGACCAAATCTGTTGGCCAAATCAATCGCCGCCATATAACAGCAACAGAAACAGCAACAGAAACAGCAACATGGCCTTGCGAGTATATTTACTCATGACAAGTCATTTGTCGAACGCTTCTCGGACAGTTGGTCAGCGCGTTTCGAAGCTCAGCTCATCACTCCGAAGTGTCTGTAAAGAACTTTGACAGATTTGCATCGTTGGGAGGCCGGAAATCCGTCTTGATCCGACAACACCTTCATTTCCTGTGCGCGTCATATTTAAGCCCACAAGGACATTCCGGCTGAAGGAAACGCCGGTCCACAAACGACCTTCGAAATTTAACAGGCTTTTGTGACGGGCAAGACTGTTTCCCTATAGCAGACGACCAGTCGCCCTCCCCCCCATCCCCGTTCCCCCCGGGGGTGTGCTGCGAACGAGCGGGTGCAACGAAAGCACAAAATGCCATCATGGCCCTCCTTCGAAAGGAAATGCTTGGCCTTCGTCCTGTCAGAGAAACGGACGGATTTTACGTAGATGTCCTACGTGAGCCTACAACGATGTTCGTTAGCGAACATCGTTGTAGGCTCATCAGTATGAGAAGTACGCACTGCACGTTATCGAACTGCACGTAGAGCACGCACCTGCGTCGAGGGCGATAGGTGTGTGCCTAAGGTCAAGGCGAGCGAAACTCAGGACGTCGCACGAGTAGCCTGAGTCCTGCGTTGCGGTCGCAGGCTGGTCGTCTGCAACTCAGGACGCAACGACCTTTTCGCGCTGAAGAGGTGCACTCCAACGGCACAATACCCTCAGGGGGGGTGCGGGGGCGGGGGGTGCGGGAGTTGGACGCAGGAAAATAACTTCTCTCTCAGAGATCGCCTCTCCAACGCGGCCGCATGGGCCTCTTGCGAAATCTACTCGTGCGTTTTTATCTATTCACTGACGAAACCGCGCCCCATCTACGCACCTGTGGGGTAGATTTTTGTCTCTGTTCTGACAGCGTTTTCCATCGGCCGCCCAAATCTACCAGATTGCGCGCGCTCTTGGTCAGAGAAAAAGGCTGCCCCGAAAACATGCATAGACCTAGGCTCAGTCCGTCATCCGGTCTACGACGCATTTCACAGCCGAAACTGTGAGCGCATCTGAAGTGAGCGACCCGAAGCGTTCGTGGAACATCGCGCCATTATGTGCACCGGCACCGAGGCGATGCGTTCCGATCGCGTTTAGATGTCAGCAACCGCTGACCAGACGTCGGGTCTGGTTCATATTTCCGTTGTTGTCGGTGAACCGCGCCAATAGCCACAATCTGCCTAATCGATGAATATGTGCGAAGGTGACACGAACCCCAGATGTGGATCTGAGAGGTTTCGATGGAAGCAGACGAAGAAGTGGCCTCGAAACTAGCCGATGAAGCGATGGCGACTCACTCTTCGAAAGCGAGCGAGAGAGAGAGAGCGAGAGAAAGGAGGGAATAACAGGAAGGCCGGTGAACAAAGTGACTTGAGAAATACGGACACGAGTTCAGATGGGGGGGCCTGCCGATGGGGCCGAATCCTCAGTGCAGGCTGACGAGTAGGTGGCTGCAAAGCGAAGCGCTGCTCTGACCGAGAAATCAGCGATGTGAAACTGCCCGGCACATGATTCTAGCGCTGGAAAAAGACGAAACCCAGTGGTTTCACGAAGTAGAGCGGCGCGAGCACGCTGGCGTTTGGAGACGTAGAGAGGGTCAGGTCCTCACCCCCCGGGGGGAGCAGCAGCAGCAGCAGCACTTGAGCCCCGGAACTGCTCCAACTCAAGTCGAACGCAAGCAACAATACATAAAAATCACTGCCTTCTGATTGAGGCCGAACAGAGTGAGTGGTTGGCTGTGTTTGAGAGTGAAGTGCATACACGAAACGAGAGGCTGAAGGACGAAGATTGCGTCCGCTTGTAAGCTGTCCTGAGTTAAGCTGAGCGGGCGCTGTTAGCGTCGATTTGCCGTCCAGGACAAATTCCGACGCCTACTCCGCGATGCCCTTCACCTCAGAGCTAGCTTCGTTTGCCAGAACCGCATAGAATGATTGAGGACAGTATATTTCAAAGGTATAATCCCCTCCATAAATAACAAGTGTAACGACTCAAGGAAAATTGCCCCCCGAACGACACCTTTCCATACGTATCGCACGTAGACGCGCTAGAGCAGCGACTGAGTGGAAACCGCCCCTGGACACGTCTACCGCCTTCCAAGTAGCTAAAGCCCCCACGGAGTTGTCTCCTGGGCGCGTGGGGTTGTCTTTGCTCCCTGCGGATTCACTTCCCGCCCAACGAAGTGCTGCTGTATCGAGAAGAGGCTTCCAGAGAAGGTGTAGGCTTAAAGAGCTTTAAAGTAGGCGGTTGCCCCTACCGTTTCATATCAGCCAGCGGTTACGCGAGAATGCAGGGCAGGGCTCGCGCGAACGATCCTTTAGCTCTAGTTGGTTCTTCTTTTGCATCTCAGTGCACTTCAGCGAGCGAATCCGACATCGAGTGACAAGTTTGGTTCAAGACGGCGTTCCTCCGAAGGATCGCACGCCGAAGTGGAGGAACTCCTCTGCTGCCACTGCAATGGCTCTTTATTAATTCCGGACGCCGAACCTAAGCGGCCTAAGCCGACCTGAGCGGCGGCGGCGGCGGCGTCAGATCTCCCGCCGCAAAAAAGTGTCACGCCACTCTATCAGGTTCCACAATACACATCCGTCATG
>MNPL01021400.1:8545-42214 GCA_002081605.1 Tropilaelaps mercedesae
GGCGGCGGAGGCATTCCGACGCACGCTATTGTCTAAACGAACCGCGGCGGGTGGCATTGCTTTTTGCTTGGCCTAGAGCGAGCCGCGCGCGAGTCCTTTATACGTATGCGTTCTTCTGTTTATCTGTCGTAGTGATGGACGCACACTTGAGCATGATTAGACAGAGCTGTCCTTCTGGTTAAGCCTTTCTCCTGCACTTCCGAAGGTGGTCGTAACGAACAACAGCATTTTCGCTCGGAGCACCCTTCGAAGTTCAGTTCAACTCTGCCTAGATACGAAGTCGCTGTTCATTAGAGTCGCCCGCGCAACGAATATGTCTGCGTCGGCTAATCTAACAGAAATACGCAGCAGAAGAAGCCGTTCTGCCGCCTCAGAAAAGACATGTGGCCATTACGGCGATTAAATGTGCGCCACCGGTGTCAACACGTCGAGCGTCAGCCTTGGCCGACAAGGCAGACACCCAGTCCGGCCATCCTGACGGCGCGCGTGCTTAGGAGTGAGGGTGACTCTGGGCCGTGTCTTCGGCTGTTGCGCCGTCACTCACACCCACCCGGCCGCTGTTTGTCGGCTAGACCATCTAACTAATTCGATAGACCGGGGTAAACAGCACGCGCCCGCCCGACCACCACCAGCCCCGTCTGACGTATTTCACAGAGGCGAACGTATTGGTCCAAATATGAGCAAGAAGTAGCTCGTACATCGGCAGATATGAGAAAGAGATAGATAGAGAGAATGTGAGAACAAACGAGTGACGAGAGAGAGAGCAAGAGCGTTTGAGGGCGGCTGAGCCGTCTGGCCACATCGTCAGTGAACGAAGAAGACACCACCTGAACGAGTGAAGCGACTCCAAACAAACTGCCACTGGCCGCTGGCGCTGATAGTAGTGGCGCGATTTGTGCGCCCTCCTTTGAAGGAACGGAGTGCGCGTGTGCAACAGCTTTTTTTTTGTTTTCCTGCTGCCTTACGTCGCTTGCAGGCTGTTTCGTAGTTACTAGCGATGATCAAATGACTTAGAGGCGACTCGATAGACCTAAGCAGGCCGATTGACTGCTGAGTGTGATCCGTGAAACTCGTTTTTTTCAGTCGAATTCAAAGGTAGACCCTTGTAAATTGAGGAGGGCTATTAAGTGTGAACTCATCGGTATGATAATGGATCGTTACAAACGTGAGCGTCCTTGCGTGCACTGCGGACATAGAGAGGCATCGTGCTCAGGATCGCCAGCACCTCCTGGCGGTAATCGCGCCCATCTCTGGGGCTGGTTTGATCGGAAGATGGAGGAGATGCATGAGGAACTGATGCGTGAGCGCGAGAAGATTTTCGGACCAACTTTTGGAGACGTGAGCACATCCACTCATTATGTATAAGAAGAGTACAGTGTATTTAATAATAGTTTGAACGCATCACATGATGATTGTTTCATGCTCTAATATAATTTACCCTGCAATATGCATTGACATGTTCTGTACGTAACACCTAGCGTTTTGTAACAGGCGTTCTCGAGAATTCTGGCAGGAGTCAACTTAAACTCGTAAGAGAGCCTCAATTTTTGTGTTTACGGCACTGTAGACGAGGATACAGTATCACGTGTCTCACGTAAATTTCTACACAAGTTCAGATCGAGTATGATTTTTAATACGCGTCGAACAAAGGACGAACTTAAGTGTTAAACGAGTTGCTGTGACTTTAGCTGGCTGTTATTTTTCGTAAATAGTTTTCGGATCTGAAAGTATGAAACAACTCATTCGTTAGACAACATCTACGTAGAATGGAATCATGAGAATAAGCATAGTGCTTGAAAAAGACCACGACCAGCTGTATAATATTATGACAACGGAGACAATATAGTACCAAAACATAAAATATTCTCGAGAAGTCTGCTACCGCCATTAGCATACATAACATATGCGGAGCTTGCTTTGCTATGAAAACCCGCTAACAGACAGCGGATAAGCAGATGTAGTACCCATTAATTTCGTGTGCAGAATAAGTCTTATTTGTTCTAAAGCTTCGGACATATTTTCACCAAAATTATTAGCTGCCCGCAAAAACTGTCTTCTCGACGCGACACATTACGCAGTACCTTGGAAGATTGCCTTCTATTTGTTTTTATAATTCCTGCTTGGTGAGTTATTTAGTGCAGAAAATAATAACGTGAGTTTTTTTTTCTTTATCGAAAGTTCTTTATCACGAGCTGTTTGCGCTTTATGTGACCCTTGAAGCGACTGAGGTAGCGCTCCGGCATTGTCGTTCTGAGGTACCGTATGACGCTATGACTTCACCGAAAGTCACCGAAATGTCAAGTCCCTACCTCAATTTGGAAATTTCGTAATATTTATGGACCACATTCCGTATAGTCGATGTATGCGAATATACCCTAGTCGGGATATTGTAGACCAATCGACGACGACGTAGAAAAGTTGCACGTATAGCAGAAAGAAGAACATATTTCAGATAATTCATATTTTATTAAAGAAAAATAGTAATTTCGACTTTTTATCTCATCTCGAGGTGTTGATTTTAAATAAAGGATCTTGGCAAGCGTCATTCCTTCGAAGTTTGTTGACAAGTTTGTTACACCGGCGCGCGCGCCCTGTTTAAAGTCGTTGAGAGATGCGATTTGTTCTTCTTCACCAATGTAGATCGATCCGGTTCACAGGTACGTGGTTTTCTGAGCCCACAGCGTCGACTACGAATGTTTGACACCATGTTTCCCGAATGCGGCGGGTTTCCCCATGTTGGCTCTCCTCAGCCAAAATTCTCGAAGGATGCACGGAGCGGCCTGTTAAAACTAGAGCTGGAGACGGGTGAATTGACAGAGCCGGAGGATGTACAGGTTCGCGTTCGTGGACGTGAAGTGTCATTTTCAGCGAAAAGTGAAAAAAGGAGCGAAGATGGACGCGACTACTCGTTCAGGTGAGAAATATTGGACTCAGACAGAACAGGGGTACTTGATCCTGAACCGTAAGCCTCGTGGCTTTAAATTAATATGACAGTGCATTGCTACCAAGCCCGATGAAATCGTTCACTATTTAGCAACGCGCGCAATACATTGCATAGATGTGCCCTCTTGTGCATGTGGAAAGTTGCTGCTGTGGCGTATTCGTTCGTTATTGCTATCCATTGGGTGTCATGCCAAGTCCCTCATCGATTTGAACAAGGAGTTATGTTTGTTTACATACTCCGTTGTGCAAACTTGATGAGCCTTCGAAGTATGATAATGGTCGTTTGTGATAAACTAGTTTCACTTCGCTATCAAACTAAACAAGACAAAAATCCAGTTATACGCATCCGATTTTGACTTGTGAACGTTTTGACGAAAACGCCTTGCACCTGCCACATCGTTACTTGTTCAGAACACCTCGACGGAGTAATTGAGATCTTATCCAAGCTGGTATTCATTATCAATAAAAAGTTTCTGGATCCCGATGTATAAAAACGCCTGCTTATATATACAGATGACCTTGTACAATTACTTTCTTTGTAGTGTAGCCCTTTAATAGTATATCTATACGAAAGGTAGAGCTATTTGGGTAAATATTACACATTCTCTCATTACTGCACAGCAAAAAACCATTACGATTTTCCATGTATATATTAATCAAGGATTCGAACGTAAGCATCTCCACGTTTAGTGTTACTTTGTTGCCTACCAAGTACGTGCTGTGTTTAGTGAATGCCCTGTCATCCACTGTAGTGAAACATAGTTCACACTTTTTTTCGAGTTGGTTTCCCGTGGAAGGCCTATGTAGGAACTTTACTGCTTTGACTGTTGCATCTGTCAGAATACCGCGTACAATACCATAACAACCCAATAGGCAAGCGGATAAGCTGGCATCTTCGTAGAAGTGCAACCGGAAAACCGCTATGAAAGTTCACACAGGATGTTTTCAACAGGACATCCCTGCGATCCGTACGACGATGGCGGCTGATCTCGAAAAAAAAGACCTGTTTTTATCCTCACAGCAATAAAAAGGCTACCTGCTCCCTTGCATACTTCTCAAACTGAACCTTAAAATTAGTTTCGACAATATGTCCGTATGATTCCTATGCTAGCGTAACGCAGATGATTCAAAATTTCTGCACCAAATTTGCGCTACGCTTGCACACTGGGAAGATCAACTGTATAAAAGCAAATTACTGGACGGTGCTTCATTGTCATGTTTTGCCGGCCCGAGACAGGACGAGATTTCATTCCCGTCTTGGCCGAGCATTAACTAGGTAGCCGAATGAAGTAGGTTAATGCGTGGCGATGTTAGTGGTGATATTAGATAGTGTTCCTGCGGTACGGACGCCGCAAGGTCGCGAGATCGCCGCCGAAGCCGTGCGCACATTCAACATATCCGTGGCAACGCTGGTGCGATGCATGTACAGGCACGAGGGTCTATGGACCCATGAATCGCTCAGACTATAAAAACAAGCCACAGGCATCCGGCAATGATTGCCATTAGTGGCGCTTGGTAGATATCGCTTCGAACATGAGCAGCAACTGTGCCCAATGTAGTATGTAGTCGTCGGCAACTTGAGCACTGAAAGCAGCTAGCGGCTCCGTCAGAGAACGGCTCACGTCGTTCTAAACGGCCTGTTGCGGCTTCGCCCTAGGTTAGACTGGAATTTCGCTTTCAGATTCCGTAGGAGTTCGGCGGCCACGTTAGACAATAGTGTTTTTGTTGTTGTTGTTGCTCTGCGGCCATTGTTATTGTTGTTGTCGCGATCGCTGCTGCTGACATTATTGTTAAGGAGAGCCGGTTTTTTTTAAATATTTTGCCAACAGAGCCTATCATTATTTCCATGGAGAGTTTACGCAAACAGAGAGTTCTTGTAAATAAGTAAAATAAAAACAGGATAATTTCTTTCAATATTATTCGCCGCTGTAGTGTTCACATCCGTACACTATATGTATATATGAGCAGCATGTTTGAGAACTATCTGCGTTACTCATTGTTACCAAAGATCCATTTTCTGGGTGACCTTAAATCGGCGTTTACGTGAATCACGTTTTGTTCTCCATTATTAAAGAAAATAAATGGACAATATATTTGTGGTTGTTTCGACAGATCCGAAATTTCGCCTGCAGTTTAAGGGTGCCGTGAGCATTATAATAGTTTACGGCAATGTGGCGTGCTAAAGTTGTAATGAGCGACGAAAACAAGCGTTTGTTGTAAAATTTTAAGACGACGGGTTTTAGATCAATTTCGGAGTTGAGTGCAAACTTAGACATGGACGAGTAAGCTACCTGTTTATTGTAATCTAATGCCAAAGTACTCGATCCAGTAATATTCTAAAGTATTCTATATTCCTTGGCCGTACCAAGATCTGCGTTAACCTCTGCGGTGTATCAATGCGGGCATTACCTGCCTGCCAATATGTATCGACATCATCTGATCGTTACGAGTGCATCACACTACCAGCTTCCGTTTCAGATGAACTGACACAACATGTTAAATAAAATATTGCACCGGATTTCAGAGAGATTCATCGTCAGTTCCCGGTCCCCGATGAAGCGAACGTCGAGCGTCTTGAGGCAAAACTTGAAGGAGGCAAGGTGGTACTCACGGCACCGCCTGTCGAGGACCGAAAGAAGCCGCGTGGACACGAGGTTGATATCCCGGTTAAGGTACTTCGAAGCGAACTCTGAGCGGAAATGTTCCTAACCCAAATGACAGTGCGAAGGGCTCTGGTGTCCGAATTCAGAGCACTCGCATGATACCATAACATATAGGAAGTTCACCAGCCAACAGACGCCAAACCTGAGTCGTATGGACGTACAAAAAGAGGTCTCATTAAAAATGTTTCGTGCAATATATCAAATATTCATTGATATAATGTGATGATTTGTAATTTTGTTATTTATTGTTATACATACAATAAGAGGACAAAAAGCAACATGGCTTTGCTATTGGTTTAAATAGAATACACAAAACTAGAGCGTTTTTAGTCATGTGTTCACGATTTATTGTTATACGAAAGCCCACTGAAGAAACATATAGTTTCGATTGCATGGCTTTTCCTACAAGTGTCTGACGTGACAAAAGTTGTTTGTCGACCTATGATACACTGTCTCTAAATAGCTTGGGATGAAACATATATGCCTATATGATATATACGTAACTTTTCGGTATAACTCGAAAGAACATACAAAAAACGATAGAAGAACGTACGTTCGATGTCGTTACGTACCATCATTTAACAACATCAACGAAACATTGAGTCGCTTTCAAAACTAGTTTTAGTATGTCTTCATTGCGCACTTGATCGCAGATTGTCGGTTTTTATCGGTGCAAAAAAGCAGATATCCGGTTGAGTCCTAGTTACGCGCAGCGATATGCGAATTACTAAAAAAACGAAAACATCTTTGCCCAGTATTAAAAACTCTACGATTATGGCAACCACTATGCTTAAACCATATGCTGATATTTAGTGTTTGCATAAACTATTACATTTTATCTCAGTTACTATTAAATAAAGTTGATTCCCAGTAATTAAACAATACACAGTATCTAATATAAATAAATTTGTAAATTTTTAGTATTTAAATTCGCTCGGTCCCAATCTAAGGCCTAAACGTCAACATTCAAAAGGAATCGCACGTTTGGTTGTGCACCCATCGATAACTATAAAGCAAATTACCTCGCTAATACGAGTAATACGTAACACATTATGAAATAGATTGCTGCATAATACAGAATAAATGCGTGGTGCATGCGACTAAATCAATTGTACTGTGAGTTCTATACTAACGTGAAATTAGGTAAATCTGGTTAAACAATCTCTCATTATTTATTGCTAGCAAACTACAGACAGTCGTACCATTTTGCTAAATTACTAATCGTATTCCAGTACATTAGACATTTAACAGGAAAAAGCGATTACAGTGTACCCTCAGGCACTCAAGAGCCGCTAATCTCCACAATTTTTCTGGCAGACCTGACCATGGGACCTTCCGAGAGGCAATGTAATATTGCTCTTCTTCCTGCATACGGTAGCTGTTCGCTAGGATCATCGACATCCCAGCGCCGAGGGCCGAAGGCATAACGGCGGGTGAAGAGGGGGAAAATATTTAAATATTTATTGACACTCTCTCATTGGTCCATGATAAACTGGCGCGTTGGAGGCTCTTTCCTTCGCCCTTATCCAAAGGCTCGACGAGACCCTCATAGAGATTGCCACAAACATCCACCTCGAGTTATTAGTCAACTCCGAGATATAAAATATAGCGTTTCTGCATAAAAAATTTTGTGAGTTTTTCCAGTGCTCATAGTCTCATGTCGTAAGCTTGATGACGTTGTGCACGCCATCAAAACATTCCGGCATATGAAATACGCTAACAATATTGCGTGCCCACATATAGCTTTAAATGAGCCATGATAATTCTCTATAACGATACAATAAAAAGTGTGAACAGAGAAAACTATATTTTGATCACAGTTTTACGAGATATCAAGAATGTAAGCGTTTCATGAAGCCGTCTAAAACTAATAAGGTCACAGATAAACAAGCAACCAAACATTAAATTGACATACTTATTCAATTTCACATAGCCAGGCCGAACGTGGCCACTGAAACGAGCTGGTGTAAATTATTTGCTCGATTTTCTACCTCTCTAGCGAAGATGCAAACCACCGAGAATAAGCGCCTCCTGGAAAAAACCTTTTCGTTTTTAGTAGTCTATTTAGCCACCATAGATAGACTATACGACTCGGTTTTTCGGAATTTACACAACCTACAAGAGGGGGTTTTTTTAATTTAAGCAATCAATTATGCATGTTGAAAAATAGTTACATCACAATTACCTGACATGCTATTCGTATTGTAATACTTACCTCAGATTATCCAACCGGCCTTAAGCCAGGCGTGGGGTCATTAAAACCCACTCCTGGCTGGGTACATTTTAATGGTCTAAACATTTTTTTTTTTAGCTTTTTAAACCCTTTTTGGTACAAATAGCAAGCAGACGTTCGATACAAACTGAAATCGTCGCCGGCCATTCGATCGAAGTATCAGTGTCATTTAGCATTGCACAGGGAGTGGCACGATGTTACGGTATTTCGAAGCAACTCTTACGGAACTTGTCGGAAACGTCCTAGTGATCCAAAAGCAGATAATGCACTCTATAGCTCGTGGGGTGCAAGCGGAAGCGTCGTCTACTTTGGATCCTATTAAAAAGAATCGAACACTGCCACTGGAAAACGTATCATTCCGTTCTTTACGATCCTCTGTGAGCCTTACCACCCATTCCTAAAGGTAGACAGCCAGATCACAGCCTAATATAACCCAGTCGCTACAATATTTACACTTGAACCACAGACGGGAAAATTATTACACCAAAGAAAAACAATTGTGTAAACAAAATGAACAGATATTCAAAATCTGGCAAACTATAAAGAGCGATAATCGATGAAGATGCAACTCGCGTTTAATAATGATTGAATAAAGTTTATTGCAGAAAACTAAAATCTGGAGAAGAAAGTAAACTTGTAGAAGACATAAGAAATGTGATTTCATAGTTATTATCCATTATTACGTTTATTTTACTCGGATTTGTTTTCTGTGTATACTAACAGATGATTGCTATGATGGAGCATGGTATCTTTAAGCTTTTGTTGTTTGCTTTGGCTGGATTAAGTCAGTAATCAAGTTATCAGATGTTTAACAATTTGATTGCGGCGGCGACAACAACGTATGAGTTATGATAGTTTGCTACAAGTTCGAGTTTTCATTTTCTACACAAGAACTATAATAAAAAACCACTCTTCAATTTTGTGTTTTCTTATATTTACCGTTCATTCTTGACAATGAGTTAATCAACTAGCCACCGATCCAACAATAGGTGAATTGATCTAAGAGAGTATCACCGCAGCACTGCATATCCGATTATAACTGGCCACTGGTCTATGCAGGCACTTTATACCACTTCGTTTAACGTTGTCAACTTGTCATAATGATTACGTGATATGTATATATTTATGCACGTAAGATTTATATAAATGTAAATATAAATATGGTATATGCAAATACAAAGCATTGTCCATATAGAATCTACACGAGTAATGAAATCGAACCTTTAACTCTATATCTACACTGTTATGTTCATTTTTTGAAAGTTTGAGGACAATCTGCGACAAAAGCTTACGCATCCATGATGAGTTCCAAACGCAAAGAAAAACTGAGGCAAGATAGAGTTTTTATATGAAAGTCGTGCAGCATCATCGACTCATTGTCCAGAGCATTGTCTAGTGCGGTACGTTTGGTGCTCCCTGAACGCAATTTCTTTCGGTGTTTTTGCACTTCGGCGACTATTTAGGCGTTGATCGAAATAATGTATCGTATCCCTCCCACAACTAGAATTGACACCAATCCTGCGTTGTCTACCACTAATACACTGATATAGTTGATTGAAACTTACTGAAAAATTTGTTCGTTGCGCTATAATCGGACCTATGAGAAAAACGTCATTGGGAAATCGAGCTTAAAGGGAGTGCCATTCTTCTTGCTGCAGGCAGTGGTAATCGTCGAGGAAGCTCACCCTGTTGTACTTGCATACTTCCGCATTTGAATCATTTTTAGAATGTCATAACTGCGTCATGGAGTGTCTTCACCTACACAGTGAAATTAAAAAACGCTTTTGGTTGTGTTTGTGGGACGAGTACATAGCTATCTTTGCAATTATCAAACTACCGTTGCCCGACCAGTCACGAAAGGCCTTGAAAATCGCAGCGACAAACACAATATTTTGACGAAACGATTGCTTAATGTTATAGATTCTTTAGATTAAAATAGGCTAATAATCAACACCACCTTGAATTTGAGTGCCACCCGACATCGCCTCAACCTACACTAACATTATCAACAATGGGGACTCTCCCACGTCGTCCATAAGTTTACTATTCATAGCTGGGTCACTGTGTCATTCATAGCAGGTATACACTGTTCAATTGGTACTTCAAGTAGGTGCTAAAGTAATTGGAGATGAAAGAAAAATGTTAATCCACCACATATTAAATAGGATAAATCTTTCATTTTGTTAAAATGTGCGCCTAACACCAGATATGCTCCCAAAGAATTGCAGGCAAATATCTTGCTCGATTATTCGCACAAAAACATTGCTAGTTAGACCATTAATTCGTGAATAAAGATACAGTCGATGATGTGGTTGGCCTGCGGGTCAGCAAATGATTTGGTTATAATTCCGTGTCGGCAACAATAAATTACAATATGTGACTACCCTTCATATAATAATACAACTAGTATTTTACGGGAGAGTTGCCTCTTGATTTCTCTCAGTTCCTCGGTACGCAAGGTGCATCGTCGTCAGCCTCATAGCGTTGAATTCGATGAAAGGCTGCTATGGGTCGATGATGTCATAGCGGTAGAGATCGAAGTCGTCATCGAGTCATTACAACCCGAGGGTAAAGAGCCTACCAGATCATGAGGGCACACGAGGGTCTGGTCGCATTTTTTCTTCGAGCGGCGTCCTAAAGTTCCCTTCGGGAACTTGATCTTCGTTGACGGAGATAATGGCGCAGACGACGTGGCCTCAGCAGCCCGCTTTCTCTGGATGATGGCATCACCTAACAGCTGCTTGAGCTGTTGAGTCAAATGCTTTCGCAAAAGCGTTTTGGCCGGTGCTATGTTGAGTAATTCCGCTAGTAATTTTTCACCCAAGCTGTCTTCGTAAACGAGCAGCGCCCCGTGTATGCCGGACCCACGAAGGTTTGGTGCATATTCGGCAAGGTCGATATCCCGAAGCCATTGCATTAGTCGATGGTTCGTCCACAAAGTCACCTCATCTATTGTTTCCTTGGTCTTCAGGTCACTAGAACGTCGCTTTAGGCAGCCGGGATCAAAGTTAGTCGATCGTAGCACATAAATACCCCATTTGAGGCTAAGCAGAGCTAGCTGCGAGTTAATCTTTAATATGCCAGCATCCTCCAGTGTCATGCTGTTCAGAATTAGTCCATCTACTTGAGCCTCTTGGAAGGCGTCAGTATATTGAGGCAGTCCCAGATCGTCAAGCCAAGACAACGCCCACTTTGTGTCTAGGCATATGGCACTTTTTAGCAATGAGTCGTTTTGCGCGAACACCTCGATAGCCAGCAGAAGCTTACGCTTGTGCAATGGGTGCTTAATTGTAGATTGAAACGAATCACTTCTAATCAGCTGGACCAGTGCTTCGCCTGTGTGAACTGCTAATAGATGGCTGTCATACAAATCATATAGGTCCAACTGCTGAAAGAAACTTGCTATACACTTTTTGTCCCATTCTACGAGTGGGCGTTTCATGTGTTCGTTTGACTTCCACCCGCAGAGTCGAGGCATGGCTGTCGCTCTGGTGGAGGTATTTCGTTTAAAACTTCCGATGGACGAATTGGACGCCGAGTTACTTCTCGAAAGCTTTCCAAAGAGCTTCATGATCTTTCGCGGCGCACTGGTATGACTAATGATGGGTTGGGTTGGCGTGGTGCCGTTCGTGGATCCCTTGATGTTCACTGCCCGATCTGGATTGTTAAGTTCGGGCGCCGACGTGCTTCTCGCCTCGAGAGCCTTCAGTTCGCCATTACCCCTAAACGCATCATTCACGTTGGCCGTATTGCTTCCACTCAAGTTCACAGCACCGCTTTTATCCGGCTTTCCGATCCCTGCAGGTGGTTTGTAGTTTTTCGGAAGAGTGCTGTACATCGCCTGTGGGAACCTCTGAAAACGGTCGTCGTTTGCCCTACGTTGCGCGGAGGGGCTGGCGGCTATCGTATTAGAAAATACCGGACTCATATTCGGTCTTGGAAGGGGTGGCTTGTCGGAGTTGGGGTGACCCGTCCTTGTCGGTGTACCACTGCGCAATCCTGACAAATCCGCGGCAGTGAGATTGCTCAGAGTCCGCTGAAAGCCTGATTGAAGGCTCTTGAGGCGGGTCGTCAGTTCAATGCGCTCTTTTTCCGAGCGCATCAGGTGAAGTTTCATTGCTGGTAAATCCGTCATTAACTGCAAACGTTCCGATTCGGCCTTCTTTCGCATGCGAACCTCTATGGCCAACTGTTCCTCAGCAGCTTCTAATTGAGCACGGCGTCGGTGCAGCTCCTGACTAAGGCTCTCGGTTTCCGCCCGCTGCATAGCTAGCGCCTGCTGCATTTCAAATAGCTCTTTCGTGAGGTCAATGTTTTTCTTGCGCAGAGTCATCAATTCGGATAGATCGGACATATCGCCTCCGCTGGCACCGTCTGACGTGGTAGTTGACGCCAGCACCGTTGCCGATGCCGGCGATTCTCTGTAGACGGGTGACTCCAGCACAACGGGTTTGGCAGGTTCGAGCCTCGCGTATGGAGAGCGGGAGCAATTTTTCGACGGCCGTTCCAATGAGCGATACAAGGCATTTCCGTAGCTGTTTCGGTGATCTCTAACTCCGACCATGTCCCGGCTATTTCGATAGACGTTGGCTGTATCCTGAGTGGTGTCGACTTCGGCGGAGGCAATAATGCTGTCCATCTCTTTGAGAGCCGCGGCCAGCACTTGGCTTGCATCTGCCAACCCTGGAGAGCTCTCCTTTGGAGGCAGTGGAGATATTCGAAATGAAGATGACATCTGAAAACCAGCAAGTAGTTTGCACAATATTAGTTTTTATCGGCCAGGAATGACGACGAAAGCACGGATATACGTTTAGTCTCAGGCGTAGCGCTGATTTTTTTGCTGAGTTCCATTAAATCTAGCAAGTGCATCTCGTGCAAGTTAAATCTCGTGTGACGGTTGGAAGTTTAAAAGTCATTATTGTGTGCTGAATATGAATTGCTGATAACATATTCATATTTACTGTGCTTGTGAAAACAACTATAGGTCTACTTGAAGGGTGACGAATTCAGTTGATGCAGGCAGTGATTCTATTCAGCTTTGCTGCAAATTGCGAATTGCATAATATAGCTGATTTACAATATATAAATATATATGAAAGAAAGAAAAAAGACTGATGTCTGCTTATGGGTTCTTTAAATAATTGTACTATATGTCATTTCACTATTAAAAAAATTTGCTAATGAGACAATCAGTAGAAAAGACGCCCTAATAAAGGCATATAACGGAACTATAAGGACCCACAAAAGGTGGAAGAAAATACGCTACTGCTTTTGTGTGTACAGATGCTAGTAATAAACGGTAATTGCGCATATTATTTAAAAGCATTTCAGAGGTTCACATAGGTTTGAATATATCGAAACATTTCTTAATGTGACCTAATACTTCCTTCTGTTATTCGATTTTCATAGCGATAAATAAGCGCAGGAAATGCGATTAAAGAGAAGGTACCAATTCGTAACAGAAATGTAATTATTCGATAACACTGAAATGCAATTATGGAGCCATATACCCACAAAAATTTAAAGTACAGAGATGTCAAGGTATGACGATAGCCAAGTTGTTATCAATAACCTATACGCAATTAATGCTTAACGCCGTACAAATTGTTTAACAGGTGTAAAATAATTGTTCATAAGAATATCTATAGAGCTCTAAGACACTATATATTTGGAAGTACAAGCTAGCTCTGAGCTCAAATAATTCTCTAACGGAAAAAAAAATGTCACACGGATTTTTCTTGAAAGTAATTTTATTAATTGAAAAAAAAGCTAGTCAAACAAGGTTTGCACTGTTTTCCTCAAGCGATAGCGAAACTATCTGCACGTAAGGAGATGTATTGCAAGTTGCTCTATGCAAACTTTCAAAGGGCGCATGAACGTCCCTGAAATGCTTTTACTCAAAAAATGCTTCACCCAACACCAACGTGCGATTAGTGATCAGTACTGGTGTCTAAAAATCTCAAAATAATACGTATTAGCGATCGGAATGGACTCACAAGATATGCGCTCCAAATGTATCATACTTCAACCTTACTTTTATTAAAAATGAAACGGTTTTCATAATATGCTTTTTAGTGCCATACAGGACGTATAGAATTTTCCGACAACATGACCTACAGCTTTCCCTTTGTCAAGCGTTCATTACCGTTTCTTGTGTCACATTGCTTTAGGCCTATTGAGAGATTCCGTCGCACAGACTTTATGGTTTGACACGAATATCCGGAGAATGAGACGTCTCTTCATCAAGAGCGTCTGATGTCGTGAAAACGGATTCTTTCCGGGGCGGTCCATGTCGCTAGACTATGCCGATGCTCCTCACCACGCTATGCCGAACTGAGACCAACGAAACATGAGGCGGCAAAGTTGCTCTGGCAGGCTCGCATTGATGTCTCATTCCGCCAGAAGAGATTTCGGGCGAATGAAGTAGGCGAAAAACCATGCCATCTCCTCTGCTCCAGATGCCTTTAACTCTCAACGGTGGGTTGTTGCTCAGCTAACAGATAACGCGACCCTCCATTGTAGTACGAATAAACGTTGGACCACATAAGCATGATTATTTGTCTGCCAATGTTCGGACCTGTCTCGCAATGGGGCGTTCTCTGAAGGTGTATTACATTACATGTAAGATCATCATCCATTGAATTATAGAAAAGCATGTTGATGAACTTTCTATTGTGGACCAATAACAATAAGTGTCTATAATTGGACCACCTAAATTTGTAATCGGGTATCACTTAAGGCAACACTACCCATAAAAATATGCTAAAGAAAGAAAAGAGAGTTCTAAGATCCCGTTTTTCTAATGGAGCGCGTGTCACCTATGCATGGAATGCTTCTACCTTAGAAATTTGTTTTCAAAATTAATTTTCGAAATGCTTCTTCTCTAAAAGCTTTTCCTGCAGTCCTATACGCACATTCGTGATAAGCTTCCAGAGGATATTACCCGAGCCTTATCAGGTAGAATATCGTTTTTAGGCCAAGGCAATACCACCGTTTATACAAGTGGCTCAGAATATGACACATATTGTGCACAGTTTCGGCAATCTAGATAAGGATGCGGGCACAAGCTTCAAGCTATCACACGTGAGCACTTCAGTTTAGGAAATATTGCAGCCAGGTCACACCAAAGCAGTACCTTCAGCTATTACGAGTTGTATTGCCTTCGGGCAGAGTCGCGCCACTGCACCGAAACTATAGTTGGCTGTGGTTCGTTAAAGGGGCGAACCGCATTCTGGCGGACCAAGCACACGGGAAGCACTTAGACCATACGCGCTATCCCTTTCGATTCCAGGAAATGCATCTGCCGACTGCCTCGCTCATCGCGACAAACGGACATAGTAGATCAATGTCTAAAAATCCGCTGGGTCACGATAATGTTTTTCCTGTCCACAGAGAATCGGCATGCGAACGTCACGATACGAACGTGCGAACGTGGCGATAATGATCATATGACAACAGGGCTGTGACTTTTTTTAACCAAACTATCAAGCCGTAGCTGTAGTACTATGCGACATACCACCCGGGGGATAGTACTGTTAACAGGCGGAATTCAATTACTCTGGTCGCCGTAGTCATCAAACACTTTTATATACAGAGAAATGTATTCAAAGACTTTCTCAAACGCTCGGAAAATGAAACTCAATCAAAACCAGTTGTTCGTCTGACAAGAAGGCGGACACGCAATACTCTTAACTTGCAGTTTGGTTAATAGATAGGTTATTATGCATTTTAGTTGTTGCAGTAAATTTCAACTAACTCTTTAAATGTGTTTATTTCAAACTTTTGTTGCATATGCCTAGTGGACAATTTTTTGCGGACAAATATTTATTTTTCATTGCCATATATAGTAATTTGGATGTCAAATTAGTGAACAGCGTATCCTCAAGATCTTTTTAGTGGATTCGTTTAAACTGAAATTTGACCTTAGCTTACTCGAAAAGCTGCCACTGGTCTAGCCGTTACCTCTGCACATATATGACACCAGCGTCATTTGATTGACATACTTTTGATTTTTAAATGCTAGACACTAATACTCAGAACGGGTGCGTTTACCTTCATGTATATCAAAGTTAAAACTATCAGCAATTACGGCAATGCGCTCACATATTAACACGACTAACAATGAACTCATATTCTATTCACTCACAATCACATGTAAGCCATAAACACAGTAAGGAATCTCCATGAAGTTCCAGTTCAATGACCGAAGCCGAAAACTCACTCAATTTACTATTAACAACTAAGACTGTGTTTTTGTGTGTGTGTATGTGTGTGTATGTGTATGTGTATGTGTGTGTATGTGTGTGTGTGTATATATGTATGTATGTATGTGTGTATATGTATGTATGTGTGTGTGTGTGTGCGTGCGTATACAGACATACGTTTCAACTAAACGTCAATTTCTACTATTCAAAATTAACCAGGATATCATTCGTCATCTGCTGCTTCACAACGTACTAACTTAGAGGAAAAACTTTGCTGTGCTACAACTTATCACCCAACGGGAAATTGATTCAGCTTAAAGTGGATCAGTCTAAGTTGCCTGCCTCTAGCGCGCCTTAAACTTGCCTTATTGTAGCTCAGAGTTCTGGACTGCACTCATCTTTTTACCAATCTGCTTCTTTCGTCAGACATGAATGAACACAATTTTAAAGAAGACAACAAATGCAACACCTCTTATAACTGCCGCTTCGGTTCCCACGATTCCCTGTTCACTGCCAACACTACGAACGCACCAGCGACTCAGCGACTTACGAACAAGGAGTAGGACAGAGGCTTTGCAACAGTCAAAGGCTTTTGCGCGGAGCAGTCCGACTTCCTTCCGCCCATTTGATCGCCGTCGCTTCCATCAATACAATCCCGCCCTCTCTGCGGGCGCTGGCTGTGAGATGTCTTCGGGTGACGGAACTATCGGTATACAGCAGACATTTGGACGCATCATGGCGGCCCCGGCAGCACCCGATCTGGAGCTAAAGAAAGTGAGAAAATTTTGTTCTTTTTTACAAATTGCCGAAAAAACCTACCGAAACGTCGTTAACGCGTAGGACAATTAGATACTAGTGAATCATGTTGCAATATTTTGTAGTCGTACGTGACTAACGTGTAGGCATATGAAAATTTTTACTGGTGCATCTTATGTTGCTCGTCCAAAGTGTTGTACGTGAATAGAGCGTAACATCACAGGTTCGTATCGTGGGATATCGTCTCTAAAATCTACACAAAATTCTTTGAGTGCAACGTTAAGCTTCAAATGCCCAGTGAAAATTGGCTAATAAATTACGTAGCCTGTTTGCATTATCGGCTGTCGGTGTCAGAGGTACAAAAGAGTGTAGAGTTTGCATACACATATATATATATATATATATATATGTTTGTGTGTTTTGGTAGACAGTAAATACAGCTCAACTAGTTTTGACAAAAGGTAATACATAATTTCGCTCGATATAGACATTTGAGTCTCCTCTCGCTTTCGCTAATATTATTTTTGGGTTTGTACCTCATTCCTTCGGGTTGGTTCGTATTCTTTGTATTCCAGGCTTTTCAAGAATTGCAAAGTAAGATGGTGGAGACGCAGCGAAAACTTAGAATAGCCGACATGCAGGTGAGTCTACGTGTTTGCCTTCGCTCCTGTCATCATGGAGAGCTTTTCTACGTTTATTTTTACAATTATAATCATTTTGGGCGATTTTGAATGAATTATTCTTCTGTGTGATTCGAACGGTTCTCAGCTGAAAATATTTGCAAGTACTAATCTCTATAAAGCTCTTATAGCATTTGGAATTCAATTACTTTTATTTTGTAACTTCAATTATTTGCGGATCCTGCCGGTTTTACATTCCGAACCGCTTTCCTGTTTGCATATACCGTTCCATTTGGGCCGATGGGAAAATTCAAGCGTGAATTTCGTGATAGTTACTTTGCATTTAAGGTACAGAAATTTTAAGCAAAATATTCACATGTATTTACAAACTTAATCTCTCACATTCTGCTCTGTTGTATTTCGTCAAAATGTCGATTTTCCTAAAGGTATTCAATGGCAAGACAATAGGCTTACGTGAAGCAATATTGATTTCAACATCCAAGGAATTGTCCGATAAGTCGAGATAATATTCTTTTGTGACCGGGCGGCACTTGGTCAACGTTTCAGGTGACCTCACACAAAGTTTCCATTCAAAAGAACAACATCGCCAACACTGTTATATCAACTTACCCACCAGAGACGCGAATGTACGACTGCATTGGACGAATGTAAGTCTTTACTCTATTTCTTAATTATTTAGTCATTTTTTTATTTCGTGCTCTATGGACCGGAAATTTTGCCGATAGGTCACGTGTCATTTTTGCAAAAAAACTGCAAGTGGCATGCAAATATGACTGCCTTTGCATAGATACTAGACTGCCTATTTCCTTCTTCACAGCGATGCAGTATCTTTGACCTTTCAAATTTACCATTTACTGTGTCTTCTTGCAGGTTCCTCCTAAGCAGTCAAGAGGCCTCCAAGTCCAAGTTGGAAGCTCGGAACAAGGCAGCGGAAGAGCGAATTGCCCAGCTAGAGCAGAATAAAACCTATCTGGAAAAGAATTTCAAAGAAAGCGAAAATAATTTGCGCGAATTGATTGCCTCAAAGAAAGCCTCTACTTAATGTAGATATTTAAGCTATTAAGGCAGCCTGTCAGCAGGTGGGGGTAAAGAAAACGCTGCAAAAACGTCCTCAATGCATTATCTCGCGTCGAATGTGTCTCCGATATTTACATCTTTATGATGACATTTTGCTTACCATGCTACATGAGAAGTTGTGTTAATAGAATGAGACAGGAAGTATAAGAAAGTGTGAAAAAAAGTGAAATGTTTTAATTTTGCCATTTTTACATTTAGAAAAAATCATGATGTCACGCTTTAATACATACAAGGAAATTAAGTGAGAACCTAGGTTTGAAAAGAATGTTACTTGCCTTTTTTCATCTTGCATGTTTTTATTTCCTCTTCAGTCTGCCCATACATACTAGTAGAAACGGTACTGTTACATCTTGGTAGCAATGGGATGTACAGTGTGTTCCTGGTTCATAAAATATGATATTTTGGCGCAGAAGGCTTTGATATCGATTTTAGTACATCGTCAAATGAGGCTACTTTGTTTTGATAGTACGTTCACTCTCATTTTCGACGTGCAATACCTTTGCGATTATAATTATCGACGTTCATTAGCCTTCTGCATCATTGTAAGCGACTCCTTTCAGACGGTGGCAACATAGTCGCTGAAAGAGAATTTGCGCTCCATTAAAAATATTGCCAACTTGTCTGCGAGCCAGCTTTTGCCACCCTAAAAGCTCTATTGACTGGCAACAGTTGACAGATAGTAGGTAGACCCACGACACCTTAACTAGCAAATTTGCTATTGATCATCATACAAAAGAACATTGAGGATCGCAATCAATATTCAAACAGGTAGTGAATGCTAAGTTTGAAGTTATTGTCCAACATGCGCTTTAGGCCTGATGTGCTTCAAACAAACGCAGGTTTCGACTCATTACCTACGCAGCGCTTTCAGCGGTCGTAATGCATGCGTAGTTTTAACTTCAATGAGGGTATACTGCGTTCGTGTAGCTCCTTAAATGGGATATGATTTTTATGCGCGAACTCATTAGGATTTAACTACTGTAAGTGTATGTCATCACCTTCTTGCTTTACTATACTCCCGAACATTTGACGTAGATATACTTAATGGAGAAGCTGTCCCGGAAAATGGTATCAATGGATATGATGAAGCAATTTGCGGCATCTTACCTGTAAACTTTTCAGGCCTTAATCCGCTCACGCGCTAAATGGAAAAAAATAGCGTCTTGCCTAAGTGGACATTTATTGTCAACGCCAAAGTTCTCTCCCGCGACGATGAGCATCTATTCAACTCTATATTGCATGACTATCCACAATCTTGATGGGTCTTTCTTTATGGGAGGCCATTCTACAAACGGCAACAACCTCAGGAAGGCCGACTCAATATGGATATTTACCAACCCCTATCATACTTACATTAGCAATGACGAAAGTTTTTTGGATGTTCCCCCTAATTGGCACAGCTGCGATGAACAAATGATTATGCGTCCGTCATCTGTCGCGAAACGTGAATATGCAGACAATTCGTTTGATATAGTCTTTTATGCATGCGTCGGCTAACCAAGCCGCGTCCGGATACGTTTTTTTTAAACAAGCTTAACTCTTCATTTTATCGGAAAAACAGTGATTACGAGCCAACGTTTTAAACCGCACGAGCCCGCCAGATTGACCTCATCCCCAAAACTTTTGCCTTGAGTGTAAATTGCTTCGTAAAGATCGATATGCTTCCAGTGATAAAGTTTTTCGACGTTAAAATCTACAGTGTTTTGACAATCCCTCAACGAATCGGTGATATCATTTATTCGTTCGACGCTCTTTCATGGGGACCTTTCTTATTCCTTTGTTTCAATTATAATGTTTCGATTATAATTCTTCTGTGTCCTGTCGTTGGCGATATTGGCCTTTATTGGTCGTTGTTCGTGTGTTTACAGGACAGGTAGTGATCAGAGACAATGACAACCAACACTGGTACCTTTGGCTTGCTCTACTCATGGCAGGATTTTTCTTTCCGAATGCAATTAGTTCGATCTTTCTATCTGTTCTCGATATACCAGAGATTATTCCGGTGGACGCCAAGGCCGATCTTTCGAGGTTTTTGAAACGTAGCGGCAAGGTATGGGTTGTACACAATGATTACGTTTCCTCACTGGTCAACGCATCCAGCAAAGCAAAAGCGTTTAGCGAAATTGGGCGCGTGCAAAAAAAGATCCTTCGAATTGGAAATCGGAAACAGATGCATGGAACGCACAGTAAGTCCATCTGACATTGTCATAGTCACTTATGAAAATAGAATGGAGGAGTTTGAGGGCCGCTTTCACAAATCTCGAAGCAGCCTAGGCTACCTAATGGCATATTTTCGGGTGGAAACAACCCATCCGCTCCAAACACGGCTGTGCAAGTATTTTCGACAAGTGTTTGAGGCCTCCGCGACGCGGCATGACGAACACTAAGAATATTTAAAAGGCTCCATAAGGGCCCAATATACCTGCCCACAAAGGCGAAATTGAATACCGTAACTCGAAATGATCTAGTACTGCCTTTCAACACCCTCTACTTTAGGTTACTGTAGGAAAGCGTTAGAGAAATGTATTGCATTTTCAAACGCTTTGGGTCAAAAGATTAAGACTGCTTAATAGAATTTTAGCGAAAACGCTCTCCTAATCGGATAAGTCGAGCTGTCCCACAATTGAGCACACTGAGCTCAATTTTCTTGCGATTTAATCTTTAATAAAAAAATAATAGCAATACTATCAATCGCTTTCGCTTTTCTGTCACACGCCACACGAATGGTATCGCGGAGTATGCAACAAAATGCATGCTCGAAGGTAGATTTGTGAAAAATGTAAAAGGTAGAGAGGAGGTGGACTCGATTTTTTAGACATTGCTTGATCGCTCACAAAACAGATAAAAAAAATGTCGAGTTCGCGAGTCTAGTCACTAAAAAAACAACAAGCCATTACAGGCTGGTTTGCGCTGACGAGACTAAAATGGTACTATCATAGGATTGTGCAATTAGGCGCATCGGTCAGTTGAGTTCGCTGAGCATGTAGATGAAATGATATCGAACATTTTTTTTCTTAACTTGAGTTCACTGGACCTTCTCAATGGGGGACACGACAGCTGAGACGTCCTTTGCAGGTACTTTTGTGCGGTTGTCCGACGTTAACAACCTCACTACTCCAACCAATACAAGTGACACGGTCTCCCCAAAAAATTCAAACTTGAGAAGTGTTTACCACATGGGAAACTCAGAGCTCAGAGAGTGATTAAACGAGAATTCAAGAAACTTTCTGAAAAATTTTAAGGATTTGTGGTATGGGTCTTCAAGAATATATACCTTAGATCCTTAAGGTTACTCGGTATGTATAAAAAGGTTTTGTACCGGTTTAGCAGTCTTCGCTGCAATTTTGCTGTTATGTAGCTGTCTGGTACGACTGGGACTTCGTACCAGGGGCCAATAGATCTGCGAGTATCGATAACTTGATAAAAGTTACAAAGGCGCAGGTTTGTGAGCGAGCATGGTAAACCGAAAATCTGCCCTTCATTTGCTTCACTGAAGTGTTTTAAAGATCTGCTATTGCCAATGAAGCATGTCAGTGGCGTTTGTAAGAATGTGTCAGGCAATGAAGTGTGCGATAACACCTGTGACAGAACTGAATCTTTACCTGCTCAGCAAAAGTTTCTCTTCGTTTTGCAAGACAGTGCTGCACGATTTTACCCGGTAATATCTAGGGATTTCGCCTCTCAACGCTCATGCCATGGACTATTGCAAGAATTCATAAGACCGCCGACAAGAAGTGAAAAAAGCTGTTTGAGGCAAAACTTGAAAAATTCTTTCAACTGAATGCGAACTCAGTATGCTAAAATTAAATGATACGGCATGATTATGCTTGTGCAAATCGAATATGGTAAAAATTAACTTCTTTTGAAAGACGATAGGAAGACGTACAAAAAGCTAATCATTTCTTTCAAACTTTAAATGCATTTAAGCTTTCGGTTATTTTGTACCTACGGATCTGCCTACGGATGACGTAGCCATCAACCTATGGGGCGCATTGATAGTACAATAATAACGCCTTGTTTGTCAGCTGTTTTTGTGAATTAGTTCTATAGAAGTTTGCAATTGGCTGCCATGTTCTGCATATTATGTGAATACTGCAAAATAGAACGGTTTACAAGGTTACATGATCAGGTAAAAATAAGTTGGTTATAGCAGTAAGTACATGAGTATCGCATGATGATTTATATCATCGCCACAAGTTGCCCGTTAGTTGCAGTCGGTCGCAATCTGCTCCAACAAAGAGTAGTGCTGAGTTGAAAACCATTGCACAACACACGCCGTACACTGCATGTGATTCAAAGGAATACAAACCTCGACTCATTGCGTTCATAACGCTTCCAACCATCGCAACGTGTATATTTTCGCACCAGCAAGGTTATATTAATGTAATTTATTTTCATAAGTTAGAAATGACTTGTAGATTTGACTGAATTATTAAGTAACTCGTTAGGTGTCTAAAGTTGCTCGAAATACTATGAAAGCAGTGCCACGCTAAAATGAAGAGACTGCCGAAGAGATTTTGTCAGATAAGATGAAAAACGGTTTTGTAGTTCTAACGCCTGTTCTCTCACTCAGTGGTAATTTTTCGTAATTTCCTTTTTTCCTACAAATGTCAACGGTGAGAATATGTCGCCATTTTCCTACTTTTCTCTACACCCAGACATTTGATATAGCCATGCTTAATGAAGTAGATGGCCCAGAAGATTGTACCAATGGATATAGCGAAACAATCTGCGGCTTCTTACCGTTCAGTTTCTTCGGCCTTGACCCTCCCACGTGCCGGATTGCAAAACATAGCATTTTTTTAAAGTAATTTATAGTAACATCGCCAAAGTTCTTTCCTACGAAAGTGAATAGCTCTGTAGATTTATATTGTATCGATACCCACGATCTCGATGGTTTTTTCTTTGACTTAAGGCCGTTCTACAGGCGGTAATAGCCTCAGAGAGGTCAACCCAACATGAATATTTTCAATGCCTATTGTATTTAGTTGGCAAATATAAACGTTTGTTGGACATTTTCTCTAAATGGCGCAACGGCGACGAATGGGTGATCAACGTCTGTCATCTGCCCTGCGGCATGAATATACAGGCGATTCGTTTGATACACTCTTCTATATATGCATTTTCAAAATACGCATATTTCCGCGAAACGCCTTATGCACTTACACTAAACTTTTCATATGAAATGAGTCTATCAAAAGAGCCATTGAGGCAGAAAAAAGCATGTATAAGTATTCGATTATTAGCAAGGCATTTATTACGAACTGATATTAATTATACAACTTGAGTTCTCGTGCCCAAAGTTAATTATGGTTTGCAATGGGTTATTTCCATAACATTGCACCACATAGCCCACAAATGCCACAAGTATATCGCGGCACATAATTAAAACAAACAATCGATAATGCACGATTGAATTCCCTCCTCCAGTGAAGAAGGAGAGAGTATTGTACATACATATAATAAGATAAGCGAATTACAGCGCGCAAACCAAAAATATAAACTTTTTTACGAGGTTCTCACAGCGACAAGATGACGTGATGATACGAAAAGATGATGTTTTATCAGAAATTACAAAAACGATTTTGAAATTAGTCCGCTGCATTGAATGCCAAGTAATTTTAAAAATAAATTAAGGCTGCGGGGGTTTACAACTTTTATTGTATAACGACAGCCAATAAAGTGAACACCGGCGCAGCAGAGAAGTACATACCAAACGACAACCCAGGCGTAATACGAACCGATGACTTAATATTGACAATTGCAGCAGTAAGCGCAATTCGGTAGCAAATATAAAGCTCACTTTGCAATAAAGTCATTTTAGTAAAAACGTAATAGGTTCAATACATATAGTACACACCATCTTAAGGCTAACATTTTGTGAACAACAAAAGCAAAAGACTATTTCATATACTTTTCTATAATGCAATATGTTAAATTTATCATTAGCGTAACTTAGTAAACCAATGTGCAGAGGAAAAATTCTGAATTTGCGATCTCGAAAAGCCAATCATCCCGGCTGAAATAGCTTGGGGTCTTCAAAATACTGAGCATTAGTTACAAGCACGAACAATGGTTTCGTATTTTGAACAATCATTTCTCAACCCGGTTTAGATGCATGTTTTGTAATATGTAGCCTCGTCGTCACATTTACTTGAGCCGATTGACTAGCGATAATACGTGTAAAAAATTACGTAAAGCATAGTTAAGTGTATATCGGTATATAGTTGACGTAATTCGGCCGCTGCGGCGCTTGTGAATTTAGCCTTATGATCTCCTCTATAACCGTGTTATTTAACTTAGTGCACACCTATTTGGCTAGATATATACCACAGTGTATTGCACCAGTATCGACCAATATCGATTGTAAAATGCCGCAGGCTGCGTTGCTTTTCTTGCTTCCTACGTTATGGCTGCCTTTTGTAGCATGTGTCCCTTTATGGGAGCTTGTGAAGTCAGTGAATGTCACTGATCAAATGATTGTTGAAGCGATTTATAACGATACGATAGCGGTGGAGAATGGAAGAAATCGTGCTGAACCACAGAAGGACGACAACGGCGATGAGGTGTGCTACGACGAGCTCGGATGCTTCGATCGCCACAAAAGCATATTTAGTTACATTGGCAGCTTGCCGTGGAGTCCTGAACAAATCGATACCACATTTACACTGTTTACCAGGTGTGTGTGGACGTGACACGTGCGAATTTCGCAGACCGGGTGCATAACTTATGGCAGTCAACAGCTCGCCTGTGAACAGTGATAATAATTCCAAGTTATTTTCCGTCGTAATATCTCTCATCGCAGCATGGCCATGCATAAGTATCTTAAATGTAGGTTTTTATGTAACGTGAATTCCATTATCGAAGGCTTCGTATTATTAAGTATAAAAAGGCCTGTGAAAGCACACAAAATGCATCTAATAAATGTGCTCGTCCGTAATGATATTAGTCGAGCACTATTTATCAGATGCTTGGAAAAGACATCGTCTCATGTATAAACTGTCTTACATTAGTCCGGGTTCTTCCTTTCAAAATGTCAATATCAGTCTCTGGCATGCTCATTTACTTCAAGCACTCGTAGCGGTCTTCGAACTCGAGGATCTGTGTCGGTTCGAACCTATAACAAACGATATACGCATTTAGATAACTCCCCATAAAAAGACGCAATTATTTTTTATTTTCATATCGATCCGCGGTACCAGTGCCAATCGAGAAAATGGAATTGTTTTTCGTTATAACAACGTTTCGCTCGCGCCAAATTCACTTGACTCGACAGGAATTCTTCTATTTATTGTGCACGGATTTAATGCACATGCTACCGACGAATGGCTGATTGCACTGAAGGATACGGCGCTTGATACTGTAAGTCTAAATTTGAAAGCAGTCAAAATTTGTAATTGATGTTTGCTGATTGTGGAATTAAAATTTCATTGAAAGCAGGAATTAGCAATACAATACGTTGAAGCGCTAAAGCGGATTGGCTGTTACCTTAATCCCACAAGGGACCTAATATGTCGAAGTAGCGATGTAGTTTAGAATTTAAGTAGCAACATTAACAGATTGCAGTGGGCTCATCCTGGTGAACAGACTTTGATCGGGTATGACTACGCATCGTTAAATGTAACGTGCGTGGGCAACGGTAGCGTACGTTTTGATCGATTGGAAACGGATCCAGAGGAATAACCATCATTCAGATATCCAGACAAATCCAATATGACACTTTTGAGTTTTCAAACCTTACACTATTTGTGAGGTTGCATCTCGATATTTCCTGAAAGACTATGTCTGACTATGACTGAAAGATATGCACTTGTCTTGTCTCGTTTTGAGTTTTATTTGATCTGATTTGTGCAAATTAAATAATTACCTAATGAGTGGAAACTCATCTAAACATATTGCGTGCGCAAGAGCCAAATACAATTTAGTCATATTTTTTATTTACTTATCTAGTATATACACATGCTTTACAGAACAGAGCTGTAATACTTGTCGATTGGTCGAGTGGGTGTTCGTTTCCGTTTTATGCTCAATCAGTTGTGAACATGGAGCTTGTCGGCAGGGAAATCGCAGTTGTTCTTTGGAGGCTCCTGCAAGACTTCCCGGGCAGTGTTATTCCCTCCCTGGTACACTATGTCGGTACGTGTTCGGCTATAGTTGTATAGATAGCAGTTAAAATGTAAGTACCTCTTTGAATTTCGTGGAATGAGTTTTGTTGAAACAACTCATAACACTTATTCGATCGCAATATATATACGCAATATCTTAATCAAATCATTGATGTCACTAGCGTTACTGTGAGGGTTCATGACCTTTATATTTTTAACCATACTGCAAGGTAACGTAAGCATAAATTTATTTGAAATATCCACTTGTGTTTGTTCTAGTACGGAGCTCACAAAACTAAGAATGTGTATGCGTGTTGAATCTCACACAAAAATAAAAACACGTTTCGTAGGTGAGAAGGGGTTTTAATTAAATGTGCATTTCATGTGTCAAAAGTGCATTTTTGCTATCAATTGTGTACTTTTCCACGATAAACCTGCATTTCTTTGCAGTAAAATGTGCCTTTGTGCGCCTCAAAGGCAGATAATACTGCTGAGTTGCTCATGCAGGAACACGTCGTGTAGCTTCTTTTTTCGAACGACTGGATAAGACCTTCCCGACTCAGCATCAGAAGGCTTTCCGCTGATGGCTCTCCATCTATACGACGAAACTCTTCCACCATTTGATCACCTAAGCCTTATAATTCATACAATAATAAAATGTTTTTAATTTGCCAATGTCGTAATAATAACTCATGTATAAGAGGCGAATAACTGTGCATTTTTCTACGGGCTTACCTATCATCATTTTTTTTTATGAAAATGCGCGTAAAACATTTATGACTTATCTGAGAACTTGCTCATTCTATCGGTTAAAGGTCACTCTCTTGGAGCTCATATCGGACGGTTCTTTGCCGACTATTTTGCGGTGTTATCAGGCGGACTACGATTTGGTCGAATAACTGGTAAAAACGTATTCCGTACGTCGGTTCGATTTATGTAGTTTGCTTCTAAGATTTTAGTGTTAGTAACGGTGTGTTAACAGCAACCTATTTGCTCCTATTTACGAAATCGTAGCATATCCTATACAATGAAGTCACTGGTTCAAGAAAGAGCCGAAACAAAGAAAATATCCCAAAGCTCTAATATGTAAGTATATTGAGGTGCGACTTTTAATAATATTGAGTTGGATTTGAGCAGCGCTCGATCCAGCTGGGCCTTTACTCGAAAATCACCATGTTTACGTCAATAGATCATCAGCCAACTACGTGGATATACTACACACGTCAGCCGGTGACGACACTTTCGCGTACGTAACATATTTCATTGTCCAAGAACGCAAGCGCATCACGTGCATCACGTATATGATATGTGCAAAGCAAAACATTTTAGGGCACAGTTCTTGATAAATTACATGCACTAACCTTACCGTCATTGATGCCGGGAACTTTTTCTACACACGATCAGGGCATTGACTTATCTTCCTCAAAATAACCAGATCAAAATCAAAACATTGCTGTACGACACCCACACAATTTTGATAAAATACGCACAACTAAACGAGCAGAATTTACCGGCTATGACAAAGATGAACTAGTCTCTACAGACTTTATATTAAATAGTTTTTACCTTTATATAGAAACCCTTGCAACAACCTTGTCCTATAAAATAAGCGGAAATTGTCTTTCTTAGTCACTGTCGAAAAACGATGCTAACACATAATACCATTTTCCACACTCAAACCGTTTTTAGTGTTGTTGCTTTCCACTGCTAAGTGCAATTGTTTGGCAGTATTCTGACAGGAAAACTCGGAATGTATCAAGCAGTTGGCCATTTGGATCTGTATGTGAACGGCGGCTCCACACAACCCGGATGCGCTTTTTGGGAATGTACGTAGCTCCTTAACATAGTACTTGCATTAGGAGTTATTGCTCAATTATACAATACACGAATTGCCATTACATCCTTCATTATCGTATACTACTTGTTACATTGCTCTTCCCATACAACTCTTTGGAAAAATTAAATGCCATATACACTTTTTAAAGGAATCGAAGAGCGCTCTCTTCAATATCGATAACATTGGCTACGCAGCATGACATGTGATGACACCAGCGGTACGCATAAAGGATATTGCTGGGCCTATGAAAACGTTAAGCATGTGTGGCGCGTTTAACATGATTTGATTGTTGTTAGTTTCACACTCGTTAATGATTGTTAAGCGTTATGCTGATAACATATGTATTGTATTTCGACCTAGACAGATTCTAGCTGTGGATCACCTATATTTTGAAGCAACTCGTTTATCTGAGCTGACAACGGTACAAGACCAATCGTTTCATTTTGATATTGATTTCGTGCGTAGTTTTTAAGTACTATCTGCGCCTTTGCATATACAATATTAAAACTCGCACTGGTTTGTCGCACACTCGCATTACAAACAATCCAGCGATGGATGACAAGATGGCGAAAACCGTCTAATAATGTACAGTACAACGAATAGATGCCTTTAGATTCACATCATCGTATTTTCATGATAAGCTCAGTTGCACTTGCTGTACTACCCTCTGTCCCGCCGGTCCATACGTTATATCTCAGACCCAAAAATACGCGTCAACTTAGTGTAGTCCTGAGTGTGGGCTTCTGTTTTCGAGCTTTGTTTTGTCCGTCCGTGTATCATTCGCACATGAACGATGTATAACTAGGCATGGTTCTAATTGTGGTATGGTTGTAATTTTGCAGTTATGTGCGCTCATAGTCGCGCTCATGAATACTACGTGTCAGCAGCTCGATTAGCCAATCCGAAAAAAGGTGGCCTACGAAACTGCTCCTTAAAATCTTATGCCTGCATGGTAAAGTTTATTCCTATAAGAAATATGAATCTCAAATGTGTGTGTATTCTAATAAACGTATTGCAGAGAAGCGATGTATCTTATTAGCGGCCTTATATACATATATATATATATATATATATATAAGCTTTCTTATCATATTTGTTGTACAGGGTGGCATGGAAGAGTATTTCGCAGATAATTGTCACCGTATCCCTGGACAGTGGAACGCTATCAGTCTCGACTGTAGTTACTCGATGCCTGGAAGGGGAACAGAGTTTGTAGATACCACCGGAAAGGTCCCCTATTGTAAACCGAGCTAAGTTAGCATCAACAACTGCTAGAACCAAAAGAATTGCTTTTTTTGTAATTTCTTTGAAGGGAAGTCGCTCATGTGACTGATCTCGTATGTTCGCGACGTTGAATAAAATAATTCCTTGTTGAAATAAAGTTTGAATGTAACGCAAAAGAAATTCACATAAGTTTTACGATCGTAACTTCTGGACGAAGTTTCGAGCAGCTTTTATCTCTCATATTGACAGGCGCAACGGAAGCATTACTTAAATTTGTATATTATTCAAAAGCTGCAATTCTGGGAACGCACGTAAGAAAAAAATAATAACTGTATATGAAATGCCAGAAAATTATATTTAGTGAATTAGTATCTGAAAGACTATTTTATTAGAACTGATTTGGACACGATAGAGTATATGTTCATGTAAGAACTCAGAAGCGTTAATACTCAGACTGAATTTTATGGGCAAGCGTTACCAGAGCGAAAAATAATAAAAACAAAATTTCACCAATTTAGCCAAAGGTTTTCAAAGTCGTATCCATGGGGGTATCCGTTCAGGCATGTCACAAACATCCGCAGAGTCAGATCTGCGCCGAATCTTTACATCTTTACTTAAGTCACCTTGTCCCGCTATAGCTAGCACGCCATCGTTGAGCGGGGCATACTAAGATAGTATAAATAAAGTTAGATTTCACGTCCAGTGAGTCTTTGTATTACTATATCACACAAAAGTACTTAAAGCTAGTTAAGCTGCATCCCAAGATGTTTGGGTGGTTTTCATACCGTACGTTTGGTAGCCATCGTCCGAATTAAATGCAAAGGTTGCCAACCGTGAGTTCTAATGTCAGTGTATAAGGAACGAAGGTCTACGACTTTACGCTGTAGAGATTTTGCAGATACTAGGAGGCCCCTTCAACAGGTGTCGGTACGGATGCGCAAAATTTTAAACGTGGATTAGGTTGCGTACGTTGGGGCTCATTGAGACAAAAATAGCCATTTTTTGTACAAGACTTCATGAACGATTTTCACATCAAGTTACCAATCGGCGACAGCGTGACTCGGTTACGCATCAGTTTGATGTGGCGGATGTTGAAGACTAACAGTTCTGTTCAGGAGCAATATCACCTATAAATGATCTCTTGTTAACCGAACTATTCCATGAGCATTAGAATTTTGTAGGCCATCTATTCCTTTGCCCTGCACGCGTTTGCACATACCAATACAACAGGCTGCCTTTACAATGGGAGCCATTTGCGTTCATGTCAGCACACTGGCAAGTTTGAATACCATGATGCATAATCGGTTTCAACCTGAAGACATGAAAGGCTTCTGAAGAATTTAATTTGGAATTTCTTTGAGAAAGATACGGCAGACAACGAATATTGTTGTATATTAAGAAAATATAGCATTTATACGCCTCACCGTCCATTACCATGTTAGCATGCGCGCATATCATGCGCGTTCTAATTTCATATTATTTCACCAAGTGTTTTTATTTGGCCACTACTTTTTGTGAGTTACTGGAACTTTTTTACAAATATCTTCGTTCAGTGACTTAATACAGAAATGCTGTTATTCGACTTGACTGTGCGTTTTTTTCTAAACCCTCAGAGGTGATTTTGCACTAGCTACGAGAGCTTCCCTTTTTAATGCGGTAATGCCCTTTTAATTTCAAAAAACGCTTCAAGTTTTCAATAAAAATGTAACCGTATTTTTACAATACGCATAGTAATCAGCTGTGTTACCTAAAGAGCTTGCAATAAAGAGCTCTATATATATAACACATTCAATAAATCATCTAGGCTTTGTTACAGGTTTCAAATATGATATACGCTGCTGTCTTAAGACACACGAGTGGACGACTATATTTGAAAGGTCATGGCGGACGTTCATCTTGCGATGTATAATTCCCAGGCCGTATTTGTTAACACGGCCGGGCGACTTTATATAGTATGAACGGCCTAGATAATGTGCAGCATAAACTTGGCAACTACACGACAATAAAGAGACACCATTTGTGTGAATAGCAGAGATTAGTCCACACGTTATTACTTTATTACCGAAACCAGCCAATTGAAAATTGTGTCCTTCGAGGGCTGTAATCGCTGATTTGATAGATTTCTGCAGCTTATAACTAAATTGAAGTATACATAAACATGTACTATTAGCGCATATACATAGTTCTTTTACAAAGATGCGGTTTACATTTGTGGAGCTTATTGCAAAATGAAAAAGTATAGAAAAGCAATGAATTGTACCTTTGGTGAATTTCACATCGGGTGTAATTAGAAGACTGTTAAATGACCTTGGCTTACATAGCCCTGAGGTGCCAGCCTCTTAATGGTAGCCCAAGTACGTGGTTTAAAATTTTGTATATGCCAAAGCTTTCAAATTCCCAACATGCTGTGCTGCGGTTGGTTTAATTTAAGATATATGTGAGTTCATTGTTTACATGTTGAACTGCCGCTTTACAACGTAAGTGTGATGTAATGCATAAATTAGCTGGTGCCATTCTAGCTATCAGTACCTTTGAAGCATTGCTCATTGTAATGTACAAATACAAAAGTAAAAGGGATTAAATTGTGCGCACATGCACAGCCAGCAATATTCGACACATGCAAACTCTGTTTCAGCATACAATTGCTGCCCGTATTGGCAACACGTCTACCGATCCATCTTATCGGAACTTTTACTTGCAAATAGTCAATACTATATTTTATTTGAAAGATTATCAAGTAAGGTTTTTAAATAACAACAATTTGCTCTGAAAAAGGTCGTCTTATGATTCGTAAGCTCGATTTTTGTTAGTTGCCTATACAGGCTTTTCCGACAACGCATTTCAGGTTAAACCGCCTCCCTAGCAGATGATCAGTGCCGTTAGTGCACAGCCATCTTGATATATTCAGCTGACGATTGAAGCCATCACGCGCTTACCGACTTCGACGTTCATTGAAAATAAGCTACCTTTTATATTTTCTAATCACACTAGTGATCATGGAGACAGGCAGCTATAGCAATAAATCCACTAATTCTAGCGATCGTATAATACCAACCGAAAGAGTTCGAACCATTGTTCTGGATAGAACAATACTACGAAGGTTGATTTCATTGAGTTTTAACACTTGGCTCAAACTTGACCCACCTTGTGCTGATCTGCCATCTCAACCACAGGCTGATTCCGCCTCCTCATCGTGCCCTCGAATGCAAGTCAATTCGGTACGTAATGGCTGATGCAGAGTAGGAATGCATAGCGTAATTAAATACTATGAGTTTATGCTTGACAAGCCAAAATATATGTTTCCAAAGAATAAGAACCAAAACATTACAGACACTATGCCGTTATAACGTAATATAAACTAGCTTAATTTGGTGACACAACTTATTGGGCAGTATGAGCTTTTTATGCTCACACTACTTACAAGGTTGAAAATAAATTATGCTTCCAGTCGCACGTAATAGAGTTCCAGTTCTTACTAAATAACTCCGGCCTCTGGAAAGGCTGGAATTCCTAGCGGTCTAACTAGGTGTTGCGCAGCCCTGCTCGCTGGCTTCTTTCTTTATTATATACTGAGAACCTCTCGTTGATTGGTACTCTTAATCAATGCTTGTAAGACGAAGTTCTCTCTTTTCTCCCGTCTCAGGGAAGTGTCGAGATTGCTCCTGTTCGCTGGTCGCATATTGCGCACTGTAGCATATCTACCCCTCTAGCTAGTGAATCCTAATGCCTAAATACTACGCGGTTGTGTCCATGCTAAAACGTTCCAGACAGCTTGGAGTTCCTCCGACTTCAGACTCATCTGCAAGTCATTGCCGCTACGTCTTTTGTGCTACTGCACAGCAATTTGAGATAATGGTTATAAGAAGGTCGAGGAATTAGAAAATCGAAGAAAGCCGCCATGCTTTCGCGTGTGTCTTGGCGTCTTTTTAGTTTTTCTTTTTCTGTTTTGTCATATATATATATATATATATATATATA
This sequence comes from Tropilaelaps mercedesae, assembly GCA_002081605.1. Classification (NCBI taxonomy): domain Eukaryota; kingdom Metazoa; phylum Arthropoda; class Arachnida; order Mesostigmata; family Laelapidae; genus Tropilaelaps; species Tropilaelaps mercedesae. Next base: position 42,207 of record MNPL01021400.1, read on the forward strand.
TATACTAA